>JAGFMF010011870.1:2500446-2513842 GCA_019455555.1 Galemys pyrenaicus | reverse complement strand
CCTCCCCACCAGGTGTCCCCAGTCTGTCCTTGACTCCTCATTTTTGGTTTCTGTGTCTTTATTGCTGTTATTGTTATTATTAATATTGTTCTTATTCCCCACCTTTTGATTAGTCTCTTGACTTGCTTTTTTGTAAATGAGAGGAAAAAAATAAATGGCTCTAACACAAAATTGTTCTAAAGCGTAACTAAAACAGCATATGTAAAAAATACAAAAGATGTTATTATGTAAAGGCCATTTAGTATTCCTGCCTCTCCCTGACAAACTGTCCACTTTTTTTTTTAAGGCTCTGCAGAAAAGATGTCATTTTTACTTACTCTCAAATTACTGTTTCTGGGGTTTTCACAATAGTATAATGGTTGGAAATCAGTTCCAAAAGTAAAAATATAAAGCACCACCTGGCCATGAGATTTCATTTCAGGTTTATTTTTATTATTATTAAAATAATATTTAAAACCTATTTAAAAGTCTATTTAAAACAGACTTTTTCTTTTAAAGTATTCTCTGAATCAAAGCATCAGCAAGTCACCCACAAAGAGACATCTGAACAACCAGCTCTTTCCAGTTTCTATTCTAAAGGTCAGGCAGTCGGGATTATTTTTTGCAGCAGCCGTTCAGGACTAGAAGAACAAAGCAGCAACATGAAGGAACAAAAGCAGCAGGCATTTGTGGGAGAACACCGTTCCTACTCAGAGAGGAAACCAAGGGCTAGTTTTCCAAATACCGCTGTCCTTCAAAGAACCAAGAAAATGACTTCCAGAAGCGTCCCTAGTAACTACACTGTCCAGTTCATAAACACGCCTGGGGATTGTAAATTCCCAACACTATGCAAGACCTGACAGTAAGCAATCTGTCTCCATGGCAATCTCACCATGCTAATGGAGAATATTCCCTGCACTGCAGTGGACGGAGTCTCCAGAGAAGCCCCCACAAGGTGATCACAGAATAACTGATGTAATGAGGAAGACAACTGCAAACAAACCCTGGAGAAATGTACCCTAAAATCTGTTGTGGGAGAACGAGAAAAGGTCCACAAATGTAAATTAGCATCTATTTTAAAATTTATTTTAATTTATCCCTTGAGGTTTCTATCTGCAGTCTATAGGAAAGTGCTCATGATATTGTAATGAATGCATCTGATTTTCTAGAATGAAAGCTGCCTCCCCTCTTCCCCCACTAGAAATAAGCATCCTGGCATTTCCTATTGTCAGATGCAATTACCTTTAAGGACTAAGGAGCATTCACTCGGAGCATACCTTAAGGTTTGCAGCACATTTTAATTATAAAATGAAAACTCCCAGAAGGCATAAATAACATTTCTATAAAAAGAAGAAATCCATCAATTGCAATAAACGAGAATGACTGACTAATCAAAAATTCTTGTTAGGGATATTAGTTGAAAATCCTAAAACAGGATTTTTGGGTTTTGTGTTTTTTTTTTTTTAAAGGAAAACCACTAGACTGCCAGTAATTCATTAAAATTTCACACATGAAATAGCAACGAGCTAGTTATCCTTTTCGTAGTTGAGTCCCTGAAGCCTCTGGAGAACACAGAAAGGTAATTGCATTCTCTCTGCAACTTCAGGGCAGAGATTTGCTGGTCACTCACAGCTTCCGCCAAAACCCACAGCAGATCTGGCAAAGGAGGTGCTTTCTTTTAATACCAATTAAACAGGCCGAGTGACAGACCTAATGGTAGGTAATTTCTATATCAAAGAAACGAAAAAGAAACCTTTGAGTTGCCAGATGGATAAGAGCAGCTGGTTACAAGATGTCGTTATATAAACATGAGGTTTAAGAATAAAATCATAATCCCATAAGGGATTATTTTGTGCACAAATAGCATTTTTCATCCTAGTTCCTAAAAATATTGTAAGCAGCTTAAAACATTCGCTAATACCTTCTAGAGTAATTTTCTAATAAACTGGTCGCCCAGGACTCTATATTCTCTTTACCTTCCTAACCTCTTGAATAAATTACCCCATTCAGCTACAAACATATTCCTAGAGGCCAGTATTTCTACTGCTGTTTAGCAGTACTCTCAAAAGCAAATTTGATTTCTGAAATGAAGTGCTAACTTCTGAGCTTCCACTGTAACCATGAATCAGAGAGGGGAGTCTGCATATTCTATATATTTAATACTAGAAGAGCCAAGTGTGTTTTAACTGTGGAGGCCACACAGTTCCGCAAAGATCCAGACTGGACCCAAGGTTACAGATTTTCTTGTTAGGGAACCAAGTCTGCTGATCTGGCAGGTTCTCATCTGGAAACAAATCTGCTTTAGAGAGTGCCGATTTTTCCTCACCTTCTCAGCTGTAATGAGATTCTTTTCTTTGTGTGACTTCAGCAGATGGGGTAAGTCTATATCCAACTCCATTATTTAGCATGATATTTAATTATCCTAGAGACACTGCAGATGTGTCTTATTGTCAAGTTATTTTCCTGTACTCCAGATGCCTGGACATTTGTTTTCTGACTTCAGCTCGCAAAAAAAGCTACCATTTTTTAAAGCGGAAAATTCAAAAACACATCAGAGAAGACTGACCTCACAGTGACAGGGAACTGTGGATTCCCCCATTCTGAGCATCACGTCTCTGGCCTCCAGCCCTCCCTACCCTTCTTCCTGTCCTGACTATTTGATGGATTAGGGCAGGCAGCGGAGAGATGCACTGGGAGTTATAATTAACTCTACCTCCAACTATCTAAATCTATCCCCACCCCCACAGATGGGATTGGTCGACTCCTTTCCATACATATATGATCAACAAGCAATAGAACTTGAGAAAAACAAATTTCCATGAGGCTAAATATCCAGCAAAGCCTCTAGATTCAAGGAAAACTGGTCATAAATTCAGCCTCAAGAAGTGACCAGTAGACTGCAGTGGATTTGTGTTCTTTTACAGACACCATCTCTCAGAACAGCCTCTCAGACTCATTATGAGGAATTACCTCCCTCCAATATGTGCAGTCTTGGTCAGACAACAAGTCAGAAAGCTCTGTCCTTCCCCAATCAAAGCATATCATCAAGCTCAAAATTCCCCTTCTCAAACATAATGCAAGATGGGGGAAAACCCAGGTGAGGATTCACTCCAGACATGGCCTGTTGGGAGCCCTGCCAATTCATCCCCGTTGCCTGCATCTCTGGAGAAACTGTAGCTGCCACAGCTTCCCCCATTAAGCCTGGTTCTTCAGCTATTCTTTTGGCTCTGGGAGTCACTCTTAACCTTCTTATGCTTTTTCTTTCTGATTAAGCCAGGAAGGGTCAGCTCCTGTTACTTGCAATCCAACTGGCACGCTGGGGAACTGAACTGGGCAAGCAGGTGACTCTCCTCAGTCTTTCTTTATAAAAAAAGAAAATAAGTGTGGCCTCCTCCTAAGTCACCAGGCACAAGCTCAGAGTCATGCTGACTTAACAGCAATATCAGAAATGAATGAAAGTTTGGTGTAAGATAGACATTACAAGGTACAGACCTTATTCTGAGATTCAATATTCTATGTGCAGAGAAAAATGGCAGGCTTGCAAGCCAAAGTCACACATTAAGTTACAAGAGACTGGCAACTGGGTCAGAAGGTGTGGAGGCAAGATGTGAAAGGGAGAACCAAATTATAGGCATGTAATGGACAGGACAGAGTTTCACGACTTTGAGTGCTTTGGGTAGGGCATGGCTCTCTGATGGCAGTCCCACGACCACCAAATCAGACTTCTCTCCCTCACTTGTTCACATGAGCTGCCTGGAACCAATTTGCAGTTAAGACATCAGATTGCTCTACTTTTCCTAATTCTCTGCTTTCCCTACCTTTTTCTATATAATAGCAACTAGGAAAAAGCACAAGTAGGCACACACATGCCTGGAATATATCGGTCAAACTTTTCATTTACACACACCAGGCAGGAAGAGAACTCTCTTTCCCAGAGGAGAGTGCATTCAAATGACAACGCTCCTTTGAGTCATTCAGAAGGCAATGTGGAAGGAAACTCAACACCCAGGAATCTTTGAGATGAACTAAGTGGCTGCCCCCTACCAACCTAGAATCAATGTGTGCGTCAGATTTTGGAAGAAAGCTGGAAATATCTTGCCACTCAGATTTTAGTGGAGAACACTGCCACTTCTCTACTCCACCTCTCAGAAGCCTGGCTTTGCAGATGACACACACCAGACAGGCCCTCCTGACTTGAGGAAATAGGACTAACACACAGGGAACCACTAAAAGGCTCCACTTCTTTCTGGGAAGGCACAGTGCTTTTCACACTTTACCTAACTGACCTAAACACAGTTCATTAGAACAATGTGCAGGTAGCACGGACTACAGAAGATACCTTAGGAGTCTCATGCCCCCTGCTCAGACCCCAGTGCTACTAGAGACTTAGTCCCCTCCATGAGTCTTCCAATCTGTCCAAGCCTCAGTGGCTGCTGGGGAATGAAATGCCCAGCTGAGGAATATGACAAAAGGCCCAGGTTGGTTTGCTGTGTGTGTGACTACAGCTAGTCCATGAGGTGTGGCTATACTTAGTTACTCAAAGGAGCGCTTCCTGATTCCCAGACCTACCTCACCTCTTCCTGTCTGGTATCACTAGCGCTGGTTCTACACATGTAAGAAATTTTTGTTTCCACAAAAATCTTTAAAATACAATTGCTATCTTGGGAGAAAGGAGAGCTGCAGATCCCTTCTCCCATCACAGTCACTTCAGTGATTACAGTTGCCCATTACTCTCCAGAGGGACCAGTTCTAGGATTCCTGTGATGACCTAAATCCAAGGACATTAAAATCCCTTATATAAAATGGTGCATTGCTTTTATATGCCCTGTGTACATCCTCCTATATAATTTAAATCATCTCTAGGTTACTTGTAATACCTACTAGTGAAGCAGGAAGTTGCTAAGTCTGCTGCTTGCTGGAGCAGAAATTTCCAGTAGTGGCTACGACTACCTTGACCCCCCTTCCTAAACAATAAAGAGTCTATGGTGGACGGGGTAACAAGCTTCCTCATACAAACTACATGAAACCTTACCATTTCTGCAATTCGGGGCTCAGATTTTGGGAGCTATCCCACTGAGCCTGCCGGTGTGACAATTAAAGTCTCTCTCTCCACCTCCCTGAGTGTGGTCTGATTTCCCTGGGAAAGTGCCGTAACGATATAATGTGAATGTTATGTAAATAACTGTCATACTACCTTGTTTAGGGAATAAAGACAAGAAAAAATGAAAATGTATGTTCAGTGCAGACAGAGCCATCTGGGTCTAACTACATATTAGGTATTTTATGAACACAATTGAATCTGTAGATGTAGAATGAGTGGATCCAGCGGGCAGACTATATATGGAAATGGGGGGGTCCCCTCAAGAGTATCTCCCTCTTTTCTTCCTTGTCATTAAAGGGGGAAACCACACTCTACCCATGTTTTTATACTTCCTAAAGATCAGTGACTTTCAAATTTCTCTCTCTAGCTCAGCCTTCTTTTCTTGATATTTTCACCTGGATGTTCCACAGTTACCTCAAACATCACCTCACCTCTCCCCCACTGCCTGGTTCTTCTCCAGCATCTTCTGTTTCAGTGAATGTTTCCAACATCCATCAATTCAGCAAGCAGAAAATGTTATATGTCTCTCTCCCCAGATCCAAATTCCTACCAAACACTACAGATTTCACCTCCTAAAAACCTCTCTGGTCCATTCATTTCTTTCCCTTATCATGGTCATCTCTCTCAATTCAACAACTATAATCTCACCCCTGGAAGATCACACCAGTTTACCTGGACCTTCTCCCACTCCACTCCAGACTGTTCTCCTATACAAACAATGGATCTTTAAAAATGCAAATCTTGCCATAAGATCTGCAGCTTAAGATCCTTGAATAGCTTCTCAATGTTTCAAAAGACAAAAATCCTCTCAGGTCAGTGTTCCTAGTCCCAGCTTCCTACACTGGCCTTGCTGCTCCCACCCCCAGAGCCCCCACCCCTATTCCATGGACCTTGCACCTCCTAGTTCATTTGGCTAACAGATCGGCATCTCTCAGATCTTACTTTACTTATTGTTGGAAACTTTCACTGAAGTCTCAGTTAACAGCAGGAGCCCTTTGTGGTCACACTTAGCACTGACACTTTCCCTTCATGGAATCAGTACTGACCATCACTGAGCTTATTAATTGTGGCTGGAGTCTGCCTCCCCATCAAACTGTAAGCCCAGAGAAGGCAGACACCAAGTCCAGGTCGGTCTGCCTGGCCTGTGAGCTCCAGCTCAGCTTACTTAACATACATTTACTGGAAGTCTATCATGCATAAGAAACCATATATGTTTACCCAAATTATGTAATATATGGGGTTTATGTTGAATCACAGTTGAAGGCATAGAATACAATAAATTTCTGAGTAGATTTGCAAGGTGGATGAAGTGGAACAAATAGTTAAAATGATGTCAAGCAAAAAAACCAGGAGACGGAAAGTGTTCAAAAGAGACACACGGCCTGAGGGTGAGTCAGGCCAACAGGGCAGTGGGCAGACCCTAAAGGGATTGCAAATTGGTGGGTTAGAGTTTGGGAGGACAAGAAAAGATAGGAAAGAGCAAGGGTAGCTGCCCACTCCACAGTATTTCTAAGGCCAGTCCCTCCTCCCTTTACCCAAAAAGCTTTACTGAATGTTCCAGTCGCCCAACAGAGCACTGACCCAAGAGGATCCCAGAAATAGAACAAAATCTCATATAGCCGCTCCCTGCCTTGCCAAGAACCCCTCCCTACTCTCTTACTCCTGCCAAATTGCAAGAAATCATCCACCCAGGTGCTGAATTATTCAATTATTCTAGCAGCTTTCCATACACATGTGCAGCCAGAAAATCTTCCAAAGAAAAGAATCATGTTATTTAGGCTACTGGGTCATTTTTTGAACCTCACGGGAATCCTTGCTTACCACATAATTGCTTTTCAATTAAAAAGTAGCTCATTGCCACCCCACCCCCAAGCAAAATGCAGCTGCAAACATGTAATCACAAGACGATATGCTAATGATGCACTTACAAACAGGTGGGCTACCTCCTGATCCTGCACAGCAGCTCCGGGCCCTACACTCACCGGAGACAGGTCTGCAAAAGCACCTGAAATAAATACTGAACACAGCAGCAAAAAATCTGAAGTACAGCTTCTAACTACCTGTTACCCAAGCTGCCTTGTTTCAGTATTAAAAACAAACAAACAAACAAAATGCTTCAACCTTCTAATCCCTATCACAATGTTAAAATCACCATCATCACCCGTCTGCACTTGGATCTAGAAACCCCTCTCAACACCTCACCCACGATCCACCCACCCACTGCATGCCAGGTCTTCGAGATATTTTCTCCTAGTAAAACAAAACCAGAGGAAGATTTTGGGGAAAAAGAAAAATCAGTCACGAAATAAGTCTGTTAAGACTCCACTTTAGCATGGAGCCTCTTCAGGAGGTCTCTATTTCTGGCTCTGAAGAAGCAGAGCATGAAGATGAGTTAGACAGAAACTACAAATATTTACCAGAGGTGATTTTTTTTAACCCCAAATCAATTATAAAATTCACAGAGGAGAGGATGACATTTCTCATTTCACAAAAAGCAATCTGGGTCACAAAGTTTTGGGCCCTGTCCTCTAACCTCAAATTCACCTTCCAGAAAGCAAATCACAGCAATAGATACAGGGGCGCTCACTGGAAATAGATTAGGGCACCCTTCCAAATAGTCACTTGCCACACTGAGAATGTGTGTCAGTCTAGTGACCCCAGGGGTATGTGGGGGTGGCTGCTGTGCCAGGGACAAGAACACATGTGCTTGCTCACACGGGTTGTTGCTAGAGAGGACCAAGCTCCACCATTACACCCACTTTCTCAAAGCCAGAAGCCCCAGGGTAAAACAAGCTCACACCCAGTTCTCGTTCTTCCTTTCTAGCTCTCCTTACCATTTCTCCACCTGTTTAGCTCCATCTCCAGATGCTGGATAACATTCTTCAAAGTCTTGTTTTTTTCTTTCTCTTTTTCATATTTCTTCTTCCATTCTTCTGCTGTCAGTTCCAGGTTCACAGAGACTGTGTTCTTGATAGTCTTGGCTCTGGGGTTTTAAAACACAGGGGGAAAATTCTGAATGCAGCTATAAGCATTAGCAAAATCAAGAATGTAATTAAGCCAAGAATTCTTTTCACATCAAAAAAATGGGAAAGATGTGGGATATGGGAGAGCAAGAAGGATCTGGGACTTCTACATCTCACCCTCCTAGCTGCTTTAACGATGGCGCTGCTGCTCCTAAGGTTTCAGACTCATTTCCCTTTTTTCCTTTACTTCCCACAAGTCTGAAATTCAGTGAATTTTCACTTGAATTGTTCCCAGGGTCACCTCTCTCTAGTCCCTCTGCTACCATCTTAGTATATGTTCTCAGCCCTGACTTATGCTGATAGCCTTTTCAAGCAGTCAGCACATTCCTTTAAGTATCTTGCATAACCACTGCCAGTTTCCATTCAATTCGATTAACCTTTCTGGACACCGGAGAGATACAAAGACAAATGAGACGAGGTCTCTGACCTCTTAGAGCTTGCAGCTCCTCATACCAATATAGACTGGGGACATAATCAATTGTTTCTCTTATTCACATTTGGAATCTGGAGCTATTCCTGATGTGCTGAACACATTGCCTCCTGAGCCAGGATGGCCACAAGACACCAGGAGCCCTGCAGAGCACACATCCCACCCCACCCCACCCCAGTATAGCCAAGTGTCAACCACAGAGGAGTGGAGAGGTATCAAATCATCCCATTTTTCAAGAATGTCAGAAACTGAGATTTTTAATTGATATCAGCTTAAGATTGATTTAATTGATATCAGCTTAAGATATTTTTTCAAAATGTGTTGAATAAACACGTCTAATAGCCACCATTTTTCCACTTCTAAAATAAGAGATGAAATGTATGGCCTAGAGTGTGTGTGTGTGTTTGGGGGGGGGGGGGGGTTGATGCCACAGTGGGTGCTTGGACAGTAATCCAAAGGAGCAAAGGCAATGGCAGCACTAGCTGATACTAAAACAAAAGATTCATCTCCTCATGTGTAGAAATGAAACATATAGGTAGACTTGTCCAATTAAAAGGTATTTGAACATGATAGAATTCTACTCATTCTGACTTTTGAAGAAGATAAAAACATTTTAAAAATATGTAGTATCTTGGTTTATTTGCTATTGACTGTTCATTATAAATTCCCACCAGGACTTATACTGTCATATTTGTCAGCACTATCTGATGTGTGATTTTAAGTTAATTAGTTGTTATCAAATGATATTTTAAACAGGATTTTGAACTCAGTGGAAGAAATTCAGGCAGTTCAACAGCATTACAGATGCCATTGTAAAACCTAATCCCTAAAGCAGACAACTAAAAATTCAACTGTCATAAAAGGAGTTAAAAGATTTCTGTATAGATTCCACTTAGCATAATTCTCCCTCATTCACTGTAGCTTGAGGCTACAGTCCCCAGAAGTGCTTAGGCTCTAATTTTTCAAATAGCAGCGATTTTATTTCTCCTTGAAAGTCTACACCAGCTTCACGCCCTCACTTTTCTTTCGAACATCCTTAGGCAATGTCGTAGCTGTTTCTTAGATTCGAGCACAAAAACTGCAGCATCCATGATCATTGAGCAAGTCAGAAAGTGAAAAGTAGCCTCAGGGCTAAAATGCTTGTGGACAGGTAAGCCTACTCTTTGAGGCTACTAATGTTGCTTTTTAAATCATAAGCAGTCTTTTCATGATTTCCTGTGCTCTATGATAGATAGGGCCTCTGTGATAGACTCAGGCACATTTAGCCAGAAGTATAATTTTGTGAGAAGACCCAGCAAGGTTATTACTGGTATAACTGGTCTTTATTCTCAAAGCTGTTCAGGAAATTATTTTTTCTTCCATTTATACAGTAATCAGGGTCCTGGCAGGAAAACTGCATAATTAGGGAAGAGTTTAACAAAGGAATGGAATGTCTACTGGGAAGTACAAGGGGCATGATATATCCTTATTAGAGATAGAAAGCCATTACCACCCTCAAGCTGAAAGGCCCAGAGGGTAGGGGGCTTTAAAAAGAAGGGTACCCACTGGCAGCTGTTAACTCAGTCTTTGGTTCAGAGATGTAGCTAACCCAAAATAGCCCCAAGAAACTAACACCCTGACTTCACTCTCTTTTCTCCTTCTGATCACCTATTCAAGGTCCTTCCTCACCAATCAAACTGTCTAGAAGCCAGAGGCAATGGAGCCCATTGCAAGTCACCTAAACTGGCCACTCACAGAGCAGAGACAGAACAGAAATGACCCAGAAAAGCAAATGGAAGATATGCAACCCACCTCACATTTGGAACTGACAACAATGATGGGAAAACCATATATCATCACCCTAGACTTACTCCATTGGAAGGGGACAGAGCATCTTGACTCTCCATCCACTACAAGCAGAATATGAAGAAACCAGTTAACACTGACAGGGAAAGATGTTCATTTGCTCAAACTTGTTGTGCAGATTTAAAATAATAACAAGTAAAACCCCAGAGTTTGCAAGCATGTATAGAAACTGACAAGCTCATTCTAAACTATATAAAAGAAATGAAAAGGGTCAATAACAAAGACAATTTTGAAGAACCAAGTTAGAAGATAAGCCTAACACCACTTAAACTTTATTTAGACCAATGTTACCTCAATGATAAAAAAAGAATCACCACTAATTATAAAGTCACAGTAATTAAAGCTATTTAAACAGTTCACAAACTTTGGAATAGAAGAGAATGAATTGTCCTGAAACACTTCATCATGTAGTTATCTGATTTATGACAAAGGTGCCCTTTGAGTACAGTAGGAAAAGAAGATCCTTTCAATACATGGTACTAAGAGGGTAACCATTGTCCACTCCCTCAATGTCTTATAAAAAATTTTATTCCAGATGTGTTGTACATACAAATGTGAAAGGCAGGCCTCTATGGTGGCGTAAAGGGTTAAATCTCAGCACTATGAAGCTACTGGCAGCCACCGAAACAAGAGTTCAATCACTAGCCAGGGAGGTGACCCACATGGTACAGCAGACCTCTCCTGACTCGCCCACAGCTCCCCTCAGCAGTATATTTCAGTAGATCTGTCTGTTCTGCTCCCCACTGATTCTGATAAACCCTCTTAACCCCTGCACCTCTGGCCTATACCCCAGTTCTTACATGCATAAAAAGAAATGTGAAAGGTAAAATGATAAAGCCTTTTAAAAAAAAAACAAAGAATATCATAAATATTGGAGATAGGCAAGTATTTCTAAATTAGGGCATAAAAGATAAATTTGAGTTGAAACTTCCCTTCCAAAAGTCATCACTAAAAGAGTTAACATGTAAGCCACCAAATATAATAAGATATGCAATACACATATTTCACAAGAACTTATTCAAAAAAATGTATAAATCAAAGAGAAAAAAGCAAAATGAAAAAAAGTAGGCAAAGATTTAAATAGGTACTTCATAAAAGAAGTGCCAAAAAATATCCAAAAAGAGGGGGGGAGGAGGGTATCTAACATAATATCATAAGGAAATGCAAAATAAAATCACAGTGAGATACCTTCACACACCCAATAGAGAGGCTAGAAATTTTTAAACCAATAATACCAAAGATTAATGAGGATGTACACTCAATTGTTACTAGAGGGATCATAAGTTATTCCAATTATTTTGGAAAATTCTTTGCTACTACCTATTAAAACTGAATATCTCAAATCCTATGAGCTAGCAATTCTACTCCTAGGTATAAACCCAAGAGAAATGAGCACTTGTTAACCTTAAGATTATGACCTCCAATGTCATAGCAACTTCCATTTGAAGGCTCAAAAGTTAAAAATGATCCAAAAATAATGGTTCATTAAGCACTATATTCATAAAACAGAACATCATATAACCACAAACAATAAACTACTACTATACCTAGATGAAGATAAATTTCAAAAACATGATGTTACATAAATGAAACCAGATATAAAGTATTACTGTATAATTTTATTATATAAAGTTCAATCTGTATATTATTATAACCCTAAAAGTCAGAATGATACCCTGGAGAGTTGGATATTGATTGGCAGGTTATAAAAAATAGGTTTCTAAGATGATGGGTAGTAGTTATTTTACACATACAATTCTATGTATATCCTCATATACACAATTGTTAAAATTTGCTGTTGCACACTTAAAGTTAGGCAGTTTAGAACATGTAATATTCTAGAAAAATAAGCCGACATAGAAATTTAGATACAAGTATTAATTAGTATATATTCTAGATCATGAAATAAGCTAGAGCTACTGAGAGAGATTGAATTTCTGAGAGCTTGCTTTTTTATATAACAAATATAATCCTAACTAGAATCCTTAAATTAACCATGTAAAGTAAAATAGTCTTCCAGTCCCTCATTCCTCTAAGAAAACTACAATAAAATAATGTGGGCATCTGCAGCCCTTTCTTTTTACCATGAACTTTGTAACTTAACAGAATGAATGAACCTAATGGCCAGGTGCTGTGTGAGCCTATCTTTGGCCACTCACTGTTCACTTCCCTCTGGGAATGTTTAGTCTGTTGCTGTCAGTGGTGATCATGTAATGGTCTGTGCCTTGTCCACTTTAGAGCATGCACAAGTGTTTTCCAGCTTCCATACTCCTTGTTTTGGTATTTTCTGCATACTTTCTAGCTGCAACCAATGAAATTACATTCTATCCAGACTATGTTCACTACAGTGAATCAGCACAGATCCTGGGGCTCGTCTGCCTGTGGACATGATCCAGGTGTATGTGTGTTCTGTGTATGAACATGTATGCATATGCATGTGCATTTACTACTCAGCCTTCTCTCCCGAACATGTTCTCATAGCTTACAAGGAAACATAAAATCAATAGGACAGCAGAAATTAAGAAATGCTCCTTAAGACAGGTTTTTAAATTTTGTCTATCTGAAATTATATAGCAATAGTGATATTGTTCAGCTTATAGTTCTGGGCCATTATCTCCTTCATCTAGGAAACCGAGTCAGTAGTCCACAGGAGGTATCCTCTAACCATGAACTAATTGCTCACTTATCTATATGGGTCAAACTTATCATGATAACATTTGATTAATCCAGTGACCTGGTCACTCACAAAGGAGCACAAATGTGTCTTGTGTCTTAATTTCCAAAGACCTTCCAACTGGTTTTTCAACAAGAGCCACCCCCCACCAAGCTTTATACAGAAATAGATGTCTACTTCACAAACTGGAATCATAGCAGACACTGAGCAAAATCCTTACTAAAGGCAACTTAAGGTAAAATTTAAGATTAGGGCCTCCCTGGTGGCGCAGTGGGTTAAGCAACGCACTATGAAGCAAACCGCAGCCACTGCAGCACGAGTTCGATCCCTGCTGCCGGCCAGGG
>JAGFMF010011870.1:2454069-2500396 GCA_019455555.1 Galemys pyrenaicus | reverse complement strand
CTCCCCACTCTCTGTGGTGAATCCTCTCACCCCCCCCCACATCTCTGGCCTGTACCCCAGTTCTTGTATGCATAAATAAATAAATCTTTAAAAAAAAAATTAAGATTAATTAAGATTCTTCCTCTAACAGCAAGACCCACTTAGCACAAATGAGCCAAATCTTGAGGGTGTAATTACAAGGGTGTCTATTTTGTGGTTTTGTTGTGGTTTGCTTCAGAGAGCCAAGTACCACTTAAATAATATATGATATAGGCTTGTCCCAGATATTATATCTCTTTTCACCAAGGGGAGGAAACTAGGGCCATTTTTTTAAAGACTTCAAAGCTGATCAATGTTAACCACCTTCGGAGAAGCAGACCAAGCACAGCAGACAGAGCAGAAGTCACAGTGCATCTCCCACTAGACGCCCAGACAGAGACAGTTATGTTGGAAAAGGATCTGATTAGACATAATCCACTGGAGAACGGAAGAGAGTCAGTCCCCCTACCCGCCAGCACTCCAGTATTTCCTGCCCAGCATCTCTCATTCCCTGTCACTGAATTTACAGTGCACATATTCAGAATTCAGAATCCCAGATTCTAGGACTGCCCATCAGGTGTACTTCCACCACCAAAGCTGAGCCCCATACAAGATAACATTGCAGAACCAGCCTCATAATTTGACACTTAACTTTAATCAGTGTTATTTTAATCAGTGTTAAAGAAGGAATTGCTCCACTCAGTTCACATCATTCCACATACTAATAAGACCCAACCCCCTCCTATTTCCTCAGTAATTTCTCATTTTCATTCTTTCTGGCCACAGTCAGTCCTAAATGATACAAAGGATATGTCTCATTGGTGTTTCTTCTAGTTACCTTGGCCTGGAAGAGCCAGGAAGCTGTTTGTTCTCGGTATCATCCTACCCTTTGCTTTCAGCATTTTCTTTTCCTCTCCAGGAGTTCAGGGTAGTCCAATTCCATCCCCTCCCCACTTACATGTGGGGACACATTCCAAAACACCTGAACCTTGGATAGTACCAAAGCCTATAAATATCACATCTTTTCCTATACATGTGTACCTATGAAAATGTTTCTAAAATAAACAACTATAACTAATAACAGAACAATTATGACATACTTTAATAAAAGTTATTGAATATGGTTTCTTTCTCAAAATTTCTGACTGGACATAATTTTTTCTGACCACAGGAAACTGAACCCATAGATAATGAAACCATGGATAAAAGGAGGCGGCTCCTGTACTAGTCTTTGAACAAGGAATACTAGCCCACAACTACAACACACAGAACAAATCTGTGCTGTGTTATTCTGTACTGCAGATGTGTGAGAGTGAGATGGATACCCAGGGCCTTCCAACTGTGAAATAAATCTTTCACTTATTTATATAGAGAATGTAGCTAATATGATCATGAGGACTGGCATGTCTGAAGCCTTAAGCTGGTCAGCAGGCTGGAAACTCAGCACGGACTGATGCTGCAGTCTTGAGGCAGAATTTCTTCTCCATGTGACGTCAGTTTTTGCTCTTTAAAGATCTATATCTGGGGCCTCCCTGGTGGCACAGCGGGTTGAGCGCCACACTGGGAAGCATCTGTGGCACAGCAGTACAGGTTCAATCCCCAGTGAGGGAGGGGACCCACATGGTGCGGCAGACCTCTCCCGCCTTGTCCGCTGCTCCCCTCAGCAGTGTATTTCAGTCGATCTGCCTGTTCTGCTCCCCACTCTATCTCTGGCGAATCCTCTCACCTCCCACGCCTCTAGCCTGTACCCCAGTAGCTCTTGTATGCATAAATAAATCTTTAAAAAAAAAATAAAGGTTTACACCTGATTGGATGAAGTCCACTCCTATTATGGAGAGCTATTATTAGGGAGCTATTATATTATTCAGGTTGACTTACTTAAAGTCAACTGATGGTAAATATTAACCACATCTACAAAATAATCTTCACAGCAACACTTTGATTTGTGTTGGATTAAATGGAGTACTACAGTCTAGGCAAGTCAACACAAAATGAACACTTTCTAATCTGCTGAGTCCTAGTTCCCTTGTAAACCCCTAACCTGCTGCTGGAAACATGTTTACTTCAAAGTACCTTCCCATTTTATTTCCCTGAATGTAGAGTGAGGAATGTAAGGAAGGACACATTAAAAGCTTTAATTTTGTGTCTTTTGAAAACCTCTAGTTTCCCAAGAAACACTGAGCAATGACCAGCATGGCTGAAGAGTTGGCATCTAATTAAATTTCCGTCACCCACAGTATATTTCTTCCTCCAAGAACAAAAATTAACTCTATTGGTATTTTAACCACAGGCCTTCCAACAAGGGGTGATTTGTTTGTTTCTCCATTTTATGTCAGAAGAGTAGGCAAGCATCTCCCTTGGCCCAAATGTTTGCTTGTATCTTGGAGGTGACTTGTTAGAATACTCTGGTGACATCAATTTGTAAACACACACTCAGGCACTGCCTAATCCAGGTGCCACTAAACTGACCAATGGCGTAGATTTTTTAAGTGCACATCAGAAAAAGACTTAATTTCCTTAAATTGTCAATTCCCCTTCCATATTCAACATGCAAGTAACATCTTTGAATTATTCATGCTGGATCAATCCAAACCATTGGTGCCAAAGGTGTGCTGATTCAGGCCTCTTCTCAACTGACTGGTCTGTCCCCTCAGAGCTCCTGTTTCCTTCACTTGCCACCTCAGATTGAGGTACTTAAACAGACTTCCAAGGTAGTCGGGTGATATGAATTCACACTTCTAACACTTACAAAAAGTCCTTTTTGAAGAAAGCTATAGAAGTACTTTAGAAGAATAATTAAAATCTAAAAAAAGTACTTGAAGCCAGGAAGGGAGAAAAAAATCAATGAATATGCTCCAATTTGAGGGCCCAGCCCTGTGCAGCAAGAAGTAGTCCACTTGCCCAGAGTCCACTTTTTTGATTAGATTCAAAGACCTTCGAGAATACCACAGATGGCTTCTGCTTTCTAGCACAATGCTGGGCATTCAGGGAATGGAGGAGAACAGGCCTGACTGAAAAGTAAAACAAGAATTCACTACTGAAACCAAAAAACAGACATGGGGACATTTCTCCTTTAAATTCCAGTTCCTCATCCAGAATCCTTATGTGTGCTGACTTGGGAGTCTGCCCTCAGGCCACCTGTAGACTATCAGGTTTCTACTGCTTCAAAGAACATATCATTGTTTTATTCAGCACATCAATCCAGTATAGCCTAGCAACAAACACTTCATGTCTGTGAAAGAATCATGTAGGAATAACTGAGGAACCTCATGCTGCCCTGAGGTTCGGCCACCCCTGCAACAAGAATATAATGAACACTCATTACACTGAATTTGGGATGTGCCTGACAGTCTTTTCTGAGTTCAAAGTGCTTAATCTCATTAGCTATCAGATACCATGTCTAATCCGATGTTCAGACTCGTGTCTGCTGTGTAATTGGGTTCAGTGCGTATATTTAACAATAAAGTAGGTAGTAGCCCCATAGAGAAGTTAAATGTCCTTGAACAATCCATTAACCAACTAAGGGACAAAGGGAAGGGAACAACACCTCACATATTCCTAATTATAGACTGGAAAACAAACCCAATCTAACACAAACAAACTTCTGGAAAAATGGTGTCACAAGCCAGCAACTGTTCTAATGCTACATAATTCTAAGGAATCCTACATAAGAAGCTTTAGATACATTTGTTTATTCATTTGAGAAGCAGTTATTTATTGACCACTGACTGTATATTAGTTGTGTTTAGTGTTTGGGGGGGACAAGCAATTATGAGCCTAGTCCCTGAGCAAATATGGTCTCATAAACAGGGTGACAATAAGATTGTAGACGAACCTACTTCACTCAAAAATATAATTTAAAAACTTTTTATTTTGTGGAATCCCAAATTATCAGCAGTATTTCTTTACTGTTCATTCTAGAAACTTAATTCTAACTCTACTTGACTCAGTCCTGTCCCTTACACTGCATTCCTGTTCCTTACATTACTTTATATTCAGTCTAGTGCCATCCATTACTGACTTTTTCAAGCTTCGAGATGTCTGATTGTTGAAGACCTCTGACGGAAAAGGGGAGCTAAGAACATCTATTACATGCCAGCCCTTTTCCAAAGAGAAAACTGAAGCAGCTCATTTACCCCAACAATTCTTGGACATGAACATTACTATAACTCTTCCTTCATGAATAAAACAGTAATATGTTCTTTGAAGCAGTAGGGTCAGAGAGAGGTAAATAAGAGAATAGGTCAGTAACAAAAGGATCACTTAAAAACTGGAGTTACTGATCATAGAGGTCTGTGCTCAGCAAGGTTCCTAAACAAGCAGCCACGTGTAAGAGGCCATCAGTCAAAACATAGTCTTCCACCCTGAGAGCCAACAGACTTAGTCACTTACTGACTTATGGGGTCTCGGGTATGGTACCTAATGGTTTTGAGGCTAAGCCTCAATTTCATCCTATCTACAAAGGGGAGTCTACCTGGTAGACTTGCTATGATGATGTTGCCACATGCTAGGCACTTAAAGTTCTAGTGGTAATGACACTTCAGCTGATGGCCTCGCTAAGATCAGAGGAAATAAAATAATCATTTGTATTATACCTAAAACTCTCCCTATGTAGATGCCCACTCAAGTGGCAACTTTGAGACAGAAAAACCCAAGGCCCAAGGATGACTCTGGCTACAAAGGTTCAGGTTATTTTTGCTTTGCAGGTAAGAATATTTTTTAAGAAATGTTTCCTTTGTAAATGCATTTAGTGTTACTTTGTCCTATCCTGTTACCAGAGGAAATTGTTGAAGCTATAAGAAAGCAGGTGACCAAGGTGGAGTGGGGGGAAGACATGGTAGGCAGGATGATCACCATGGAACTCTCTTTCCCATAGCAAAGACTGGTAGCCCACGACCCATGAGACAAACAGGTGTATCCTTGTCTCACCCACTGTCCTAAGCATATGGCTAGTCAGGGAAGTTATTTGAGAGGAAGTAATGAGCTGGAATCCAGTTTAAAAGATATATTAGTTCTACAGCATTTCAATGTATTATTTATTTATACATCCCACAGGTGCCATGACTGTGTAATTCTGTGTTCTCTTGAGGACAGGAAATGACTGGGGTCTAATACAGTTTAAACAAGCCATAACAATTTCCCATACAGAATGCCCACACCCATCTGTCTTTTCTCTAGGCACCTTAAACTATTTCTTAGGCATAACCACACAGCACACTCCTGGGAAGAAGGCAGAAACAGCATTCTGTGCATCCGTTTACAAACAAAGCAGTTGAAGCCCACAGAGAATGGGTCACTTATCAAAGACCACAAAGATTATTGGGAAGTGAAGGGAATAATAGCTGTAGAATCTGTATCTCCCCCCTCAGGTTCAGGTTCAGTCCATTGAGCTGTGAAGATGCCCAGTGCACCCAAAGTCACAGCAGCCTGAGCACTCAGGGAGGAGCCCTGAGGGCCGTGCTAAGGGTATGGGGGCTGCACACCTGAGATTAAGGGGGTGTGACTGAAGAAAGTTAGGCCTTGGGCGATGGGGAGGATGGTGAGAAAGGAAAGTCTGAACTACCCTACATGTGAATGTTGTCTGAAAATTAAGAGTTGTCCCTGTTGTCCACCTATGAACACTTCCTTAAATCTAGGCACACTCATTTGAACATTTTTGAAAGATGGCTGCCCGCTCCCTTTACCTCAGCCTGACTCTGTACCTCCTACCCTGGGGTTAGTTTTAGGTTTTCTCCCCAACTCTGTTTTCCATTTATGCCACTACTCTACAGTCATCTGTTGCTGGTGTTTACTACAACTCTGCAATGGATCCAACTTGTGAAAAATCTTGAGTTTTATGCACTTGAATTCTGTGAACCTAACTGGAACTGAGACTTGACTGTATGAAAGACAAAAGTAACATTCCATGGCATGACCAACAATCACATCTATCTGTTTAAGGGGGAATTTGTTTGCTTGTTTACAATCATATCTTTGATTTGCATATTCCTGCCCATGACTTCAGAACACAACTATTCCTTAGGCCTCAAAAAACAATGCTTCAAGTTCACAGGTCACCTACTAAATGCAATTTAATCAGCTTGCCCGTCACTTCATTTCTTTCTAACGCTGGCTCCCCACACCTGATCAAGGCACACCCACCTTTGCCCAAACATCAGTGTTGATTTAGTCTCAGCTTCATTGAAGACAGACGGAGAACAACATATAACGATGGTGGTTCTACAGTTCCCACCCAGAGAGTCCTGAAGAATCCGTGTCATCTTGCTGTCCCGGTATGGCACGTGTGTTTTCTATTTAAGAAAAGAAAAAGTGTTGCCCGTTACAGCTCATTCAGAGAATAACAGAGGCAAGCAAATGAAGGACACTCTGGACTTAGAAACACGTGTGAAACAGCCTTCTGCCTAGCCTTTAGATCTTGCCAAAATTTAGAATGTCCAATCTGAGATCTGAGTCATAGGAAATTAGCATCACCATCCACACATTTTAAAAGACTGGAGCTCCCAGTCAGGAGTCCACAGTCAGCATTCCCTCTGTCTCTGTCCAAACTAAAACAACCAAATCTCAGGGGGCTGTGGCACAGAGAGTATACATGCAGCCAAAAAAGTGACTTCCCATATTATCACTTAATAAACACACTTACTGTTCCTTCTGCCAAAGCAGAGATCACATTTCCAAGAGCAGACAAAGACTTATTGATATTTTTAGCTTCATCGAGAACAGCTCCCTCGGCACCAGTTTTGCTGACCTACCAGAGAAAAAAAACAGTGAGCTGCACAGCACAGCAAAAGCATCGAGTATAAAATTCTGATGTACAGGAAGACAAAAGGGGAGTGGGGAGGGTGTGGATCTTCCTGAAATGCAAGGAAAAGTAAAAGTAAGTAAGAATCATACTACTAAAACCTTCCCTCATGCCCAAGGCTGGGGTTTGTTCTCCCTTGTTGTCATTTTCCTCTCAATTAGGTTTTAGGGGAATGATGGCCATGCCTCAAGTGGTGGCACTGCAGATGCTTCCTGGGAGGACAGCCACTGAGGGAAGCCAGGCTCCAAAGTGCTGTCATAGGGGAAGGCTGGGGCCCCGGGAGACGAACAGTCTCCACGCCTGAGGGAAGCACTTAGAGAAAACGCCATTCTGAGCCACAGTGAATGGCTCCAAAATCACAAGAAGGACAAGAGGCAGTGGGGAGGGCTGTCAGACTCTCTGTTCCTTCCCTGCTGACTCCCAAAGCCAAGAAAAATGAACAATTATCCAAAAGGAGGAAAAGAAAACTTGGCAAAACATAAAAAGTCAAAAGATATATATTATACTATGAATTTGTCTTTTATCCTCTTCAGCCACAGGAAGGATGCAGTTGCTCCTCGGCCGTGTTATTATTGGTGAGTTCCTATTTACAGCATTTGCATCAGGTAGCACTTACAGAACATAGAAGAAAAGGGAACTCAACATGATTCATAGCTCTGCTGAATAGACAAACGATGCAAGTTAAGCAGCTGCTCTCTGAAGGAAAAAGTAGGGAAACAACTTTAAAGGAAACAACTGTATAAGGGTTGTTTTCAAATATAAATAAAGGAGAAACTCCCAACAATAGAGATGAATGCACATTCTGGAGGATGTTTATCAAATAACATGGATTTTCATCTCTTTTGGCATTGTTATAGCAGGGGGCCCTTCCCACTTACAGATAAACAACATAGCTGATGGGTGACAAATAGTAACCATCTACTCACATGATGCTACTTAAAGTGACTTCATATTTGTGTGTCTTAACTCCATAAAATAGTCAAGACATGTACCATGTCTTTTCTTTTCTTTGACAGACAAGGAAAATTTGAGTTGAAGAGATGTTTTATTGCCAGTCCCAGAGAAGAACACTATTTTCAGGGAGTTGGGGACTAAAGTCCATTCACATGGACACATGAAAACATATGAGCAAGAGAAACAATGCACAGGACCACAACATAAACGCCTCATAAATACCATAAGCAGTCACCACCAACGCTGTGCAAAGAGCAGCCCTCCAACCTGAACAGCCAGCGTGGAACATTGTTCTGTGCAGTTAGGCTAAAGTACTCATATCCAGGCTCTAAAGGGCAAGGGGCAAACTTAAGAAGGGCCAAGGGCCACTGGATTTTTTTGTGGGACGCATACAGCTGGCGGAGCAGCAAAAAGTAATCAAGGCTGCTAAAAGTCAGTCTAAAAATGCTCTGGATTCCTGTTCTTTGGGTGTCTGTTTAATTAAAGTTACAAACATGGATTAGGAAAATTTTAGAAACCCATCCAGTAATATTCAGATGAGTTTCTGCTCACAGCTTTACAGAGTACAGAGGGCAGGAGGTTGGGGGGCAATCTCAGTGACCATTACTTACACAGGTGTTAGTAGCCATAACTTGGTGTACAGCAACTGAGTGATGGGGTGCGGTCAGTGGGAATCAATGACAGTTTGGGAGACTGCCTGTGCTTCAGGGCCAATTAACCCTGATGGGGACAATCAGGACGATGTCAGTAGTGATGGCGGCCACATGGCATTGTGAACGTGGACTTGCACTGTGATGTCACCCAAAGAGGAAGTACCCCAGCCAGAGTGTAGCAGCAGGTACCTTTAATGGTTGTGAGACTGGAAGGCAGTATATAGGAGGCTCTTCTGAGAAGCCCTTCTCAGGCAGTGCCTGGGAGAGCAAGGGACAGAGAGCAGATGCCAACATACAGGCTGGACAAAACCAGAGGAGGTTCAGGATTTATGGCTAAAAACAATGACTATAGGCCTCAGACTAAAATAAGAGAGATGACCCACACAAGACACATCAGTCGATGCCTACTGTAAAAAGAAGTAGGGAATGCAGAAAGAGACCCAGTTCTAGATCTTTCTGTGGCAGCCTGCAGATTCCAATGGCAAAGCCCTTTTCTGACCTACTTGTGTCTGGCACAACATGGGAATCTTTCCTTTTCTCACTAGTTCATGATGTCCCTCCACATTTGTACAGCTGCCTTTGCTGAGCTATATTCACACTAACATTTACCTAATGTCATCATCATAGCCTGCTAGGTATAAATCAGCCCTGGCATTCAAAATACCTCCTGTGACGCAAATAGGGGACTTCAGGACCAGAAAAGAAAGAGCTGGGAAACGAAGGTTAAATTTAATAACATCTTGGCACAACATCAGAAACTTTAAAAGCTCTTTAAAAGCAGGGAGTAGAAAGGCATAAAAATTATACCATTGCACACTGAAGCAAATAACAGGGGAAAATTATAGATAATACAAATAAAGAACCAATTACCTTTTCGCTTCCAGCCAAATCAACTAGATAAAGCTTTCCACTGAGTTTTTTTTCAGTCTCTACATTCTCTTGTTTAATGTTAATCAGGAAGATACTGTGACTTCTAGAGCTGTGTTCATTCATGTCTGAAAAGGAAAATAGTTTACTGCTCTGCAGAGAACACATAAATTTAGGTAGCAAAACTCTCATGTAAAAAGCACAAGAAATCATGCCTAAGAGCTCCATTTTTTAAGTCAGTCCAACTATTTTTAAAAATTTAGACCACCATTTTCTTCTTACAAACCACACTGATTCTAGAAAGATTTAAAATGTCTTTAAGTACAAGGAAATTAATCTAAAAATCTTAGTCACTGGTTAAAGATAATAGATTCCCTAGCTCTGCCTATAGCTCCCAAGCTCCAAATCTGACTGCAGCCTGACTTTCTCCTTAAGGAGCTAATAGCATTCTCTCCTGCCTAAATTAGTCCCCATCTTTAGCATCAAGATTAGCAACTGAAGCATTTCTTCACACATGCAAGTCTTGCTTAGCAGTACTATCATATTTTCTCACAGAAAAACCTACCCTATAACCCCAGTAGGTACATAAATCTTGTAGGGGCAGGAGGACACAAGGGAGGTTCTCTATGATCCAAGCAGATGGGTAAAGGAGGAGTCCTGGAGCCCTCAGTGGCTCTTCCAGGCTTTTATTAATCTTTCTGCATCAGAGTTGACCAGGTACACAGTAGCAGGGAAGTCGGGGGGAGGGGCGAAGAGGGGGCACAGGCCTCCTCGTCCCCAGCAAATCTTCACTCTCTCTAGGCTCTCTGATCTCTTGTGCCTCTGCTCTTACTGCTGCCTCCACTCTGCTGCTTACTCCTCTGCGGTTGCTCGTGGCATCCCCGTGACACCACCCTTATATGCCCAGTGTCTCAGCGCAGGAGTGCCCACCTACGTATGCTCACACCCTACTCCAGGTGCCCATGAGGCATGCATGCAGGACCACAGGTGTCTATCATTGACACTAATGGCCAGAGAGCAGAGAAACCTGATAATCTTCATTGACCCTACAATCTCAAAGATTAAATATGGTTTATTGGGATGGGGCACAGAAAATGAGATCTTTTTTTAACATTAGTCTTTGTTGACCAAGCTGGCAGAGACACCAGCGAATGTCTACCAGTAATCATTTCTTAAAAGCATTTTACCAGATTACCTAAAAAACAAAAAAAAACAAACCAAAAAAAACCTAAACATTCCACCAAAAAATTCTTGCATAATATATGAATTAAGCAGTTGCATTATGTAAAACTTGGTCGCATTTTTATATTCTTACTAACAGCAAACAATCAAAAAGGAAATTAAAGTAATTCTTTAAAATAGCAATTAAAAAAAAACCTTAAGAACAAATGTAACCAAGAAAGTGAAAGACTTATACACTGAAAACTACTAAATGTTTCTAAGATCTTAAAGAAGACATAAAAGACATTCCACATTCATGGACTGGAAGACTCAATAATATTGAGACATCAAGACTACCAAGTTACCTGCTGATTCAGTGTAATTCCTATCAAAATCCCAATGATGCTTTTTGCTGAAGTACAATTCATATGGAATCTAAAGGAATCCCAAAAAGCAAAAACTATTTTGAAAAATATCAAAATTTGTAGTCTCACAATTAATGATTTTGAAACAAAGTTATGATCATAAAAAATGTGATATTGGCATAAAGCAGACAAACAGACCAATGAACTGAACAGAGGGCACAGAAATAAACCCTTACATAATACTGTCAAATTTCAACAAATGTATTAAGACCATTCACTGGAATAAGAACTGCTCCTTCACCAAATAAAACAGTGGTGGGCAAACTTACCTACATGCAAAAAAGAAAATATGAGGTAGGACCCTGACCTAGCTCATTGTGAAACTTAGAGGAAACCTGACTCAAAATGGAATTCTGAAGCTATACAGGGAGGAATCTCAAGCACCTACCACTTGCAGCTTGCAAGACGTCCCAGGCCCAGAGACAACAAACTGCCTACCACCTACAGCCAATGAGAAATGGCCACAACCTGAAGCTCTCAATTAACTTTTGTTCAAAACAGCCCTGTCCAATTTCCTCCTAAAACCTAATAAAAGCGAACCTTCTCTGCCTCCTTGGGCAGAGAGCTATTTTGAAAAAGCCTATATTTTGCCACAGCTGATTGCAATCCTTCCCAAATAAACTCAATTTGATTAGTAAAAGACCTTGCTATTTCATTTCAAGGTTGAGAGGACACATACAAAACTTAACTCAAAAAGGACTAATGATCTAACTGTAAAAGCTAAAACTGCAGAACCTTAGAGGAAAACACAGGGGGAAAGCTTCATGACACTACAGTTGGCAATTATTTCTTGAATAGCCACCAAAAGTATAAGCAACAAATGAAAAATAGGTAATTTGGAATTCATCAAATCAAAAACTTTCATGCATCAAGTGACACTATCAACAGAGTGAAAAGTCAATCTATAAAATGAGAGGATTGTGGTTATTTACAAGTCACAGATCTGATAAGGTACTAATGATATTTTGAATATGTAAAAAACTCCTACAAACCAACACAAATAACCCAACTTAAAATGGGCAAAGTCCTTTTAAGCAAAAAGAAAGAAACAAAAAGTTTATTAATACAAGCCAAAACTAACCTATGAAATTTGCCAAATATATGAGTATCATCTTACAGGTTTTTTTGGAGTAGAAAAAATATTGAGTATCTATTCAGTCTGAATCAGAGAATCACAGAACTTTAGGTGGAAGAGATTTAACAAATTTGACTAATCAACTTGTTAGGGGGAAAGGCAGTCCTGAATGGATTACACAGACAGGTTTATGGAGTCCAACCCCAACTCCAGACCACCAGTGTTCCAGAACCACAAATCCGATAATATGATTATCGAAGAGTGGATCACTGGGACCTGAGGGTAGAGTTAAGCAGCCAGGCTGCTATAAAACCAGAGAGGTGAGCCTTGGGCTCTCTCTTCCTTTGGAGCCATCTCACTTGATTCAGAGCCAGCTCTCAACGTACCATTGGGTTCCAACTTGGAAGATCTGATAGGATGTTTACAGATTTGTATCCCTCTCTTCTCTTTGTACTATTACTATTTTATTCCCCATCTCTTGTAAAATAAAACCCTTTAATAACTTTTGTCGCGTGTGCCTGCAGTTGGGGCTTATTATAAAAGTCTTCTGAGCGCGCAGGTGAGGACCCAGTCAGGGAAACCCATTTTATATTAGGGTTGCCCTGTAACAAACTAACCAATACTTGAATCTCCTCTACAATACCCAGGAAGCTCACTACCTTTCCAAGTAGTAGACTTTACTTGGGGCAGCTACAAGAATTAGAATGTTATTCTCAAAGGTCACAATCTATCTCCTCATAGTTTCAGTGACCTGGGTGGCCCACACATGCAGATCGATGAAGCAAATTATCGTCTCTCAATGTTGATATGTTGATACCCTGAACATCTTCAGAAATATTGCGTTGTCTACATCTTCTTCCTGAATTTCTCTCCTCGAACCTAGAAACCCTTAGCTCTTTCAACTGAACACTTCTTCCTATGAACTCGCTCTCATTTGTCTGTGTTGGTCTGAAGAAAAAAAACTCTGTTGCTCTAATACCATCTGACCTGTTTCCTCAGATGTGCACACAGGCCAAGGAAGGAACTCTAAGGTAAACAAGCTGATCCGAATGTGTTTTTTATTGACACAGCATCAGAAAGTTTATAATAAAGCTCCCAGCAGTGCTTTCTGAGTTCCTTCTTTGCAGAGGGCAGGCATCTAACATGGTTTCTCTCCATGTGTAGGACTGGCATATAAAACTTGCTGGTTTGGATTTTTTTTTTTTAATCCTGAGTAATAACATGGTTAAAATAAGTAAACTTAGTAGTATTATTCCCCTTCTCCCTCTTTGTTGGTTGGCTGGCTTTTTTCTCCAGTATTTAGGTTTAGACTGTAACCACTGTCCAGTGAGTCTCACTTAACATTTCCAAGAGTTTCTCTGACAGCAGAAGACACTATTTCCCTTGACCTGCCTACATATACCTCATGCCCCTGTTTTCCAAGTACCTTCCTATATATAATTTCAACTGGACCCCACTACTCACCCTTCCTGTTAATAAGCAGACATTTATCCTAAACTAAAGGACAAAAGGAAACACCACCACTAAGCTTACTTGTTACAGCCACATGCCGGTTTGCTTTGCCTTCATCTATCACATCCATGACCTCCTCAGGGCTTGACACAAACCGCTCGGTACACCCCTAGGAGACAATGAGTTAAGGTTCAACATTAAAAATTTGAAAAGCAACAATATTTTGAGTAAGCTAAACACTGCACCATTTTTCTTCTAGAGGTGAGATCAACAGAAAATCTGTAATGTTGATCCAACTACTTTGCCTGCCTGCATACAGCTTAAATTCTGCATTAAAAAAGTCTGAGCACCGTAGATCTGTCTGTTCTGCTTTCCACTCTCTCTGGTGAATCCTCTCACACCCCACACCTCTGGCCTGAATCCCAGTTCTTGTATGCCTAAATAAATAAAATCTTTAAAAAAAAAAGAAGTCTGAGCAAATCCATAAAGGAAGTCCTTCGTTTTCCTAGATTTTTGAGGACATATTTATATTCAACAGCAATGGACACAGAAAATAATAATAAAAATCACTGCTTTTGATATTTATGTATCCATTACTTATTTACTTACTTACCACTGCTTCTTTTTTTTTTTTAGGTTTTGTGGTGTTTTAACACCTGCTTTAATTAAGCACTTTAAGTTTAAATATAATGTTATAGGGAGGTTAATTAAGAACTTTAAGTTTAAATATAATGCTATAGGGAGATTTCCCTAAACAACTGTATTCATACAACTAAAAGTGAATAAGAAATATCTATTCACTTCTGTAATTCTGACCTCATGTAATCAAACGTCTATGATACATTTACACACAGAGATACGATTTTACAAATTAAAGGTTTATTTTTTTAACCAGATGAATATTAAATATAAGAAGATGATTAAATACCTGTAAGTACTTTATGGGCCTATTATTCCTAGGGGCAGTAATGCTTGGAACCAGGAGAGTTCAGAATGGTAAGTGGGTGGAAACTAGGTAATATTCTGGGCATTTTATGTAATAATTACAATGACAGTGACTGGAGAGAAATAAATCACACTATCATCAAATTATCCTCATACCTTTACATACGGGACTCTATTTTTATCTTCATGAACAGCCAAGTTTGTCTTAGATACTATAGAGTTGATAATGATGACATGCAAACAAGAAGAGAAAAGAAAAGTTAAAGATCCTGTAATGGAGGAAAATAGAAATTGTTACAGAAGATAGGCAAATCTAATCTCTTAGATTAGATTTTTTTAAAAAACTCAAGTTTGAGTCTTGGTTGAGAATAAGCAGATTAGCTTTAAAAAATGCAAGTTTGAGTCTTGGCTGAAAGTAAGCAGACAGCATGGAAGTAATAGAACATCTCTATAAAACTTACATTAATACCTTCAGCAGAAGTGCTGCATATCATTTCAACTTCCCTGAATTTTTGTTACACAAAAAATTGAAGACAAGCATTCGGGTCACTCACCATCAAGTAGGTCCCTGATTTTGTCCAAGTAGATCTCAAAATAGGAAACCTGGTTAAAAACAAATTGAATTTGAAACAGACATATCATGCTATATTTACAAAATGTTATTATTAGAACTTACAGAAGCCTTTTGGCATGTGTGTCTAAGAAGAGTGAGAAGAGGGGATACAAAGCCCATCTTCAGGGTCAGGAGAGCAGAGCTCCAGTCATCTCTCCAGATTCTCCTGCTTCCTGCCTGATCAGCTTGTTTTAGAGTCCTAATCTCCATCTCCACACATTACAGGTCCCTATGGCTCCATTCAGTTCTTATTTACATCATATGTTCATCAGGTGCTAGACAGTCACTTAGAGGAGAAGTCTAGCTTTTCCCTTACAGGATCACCAAGCAAACATCTAGGTGTGACAACAAATGCAACAGAAAACATCCTGTGCAAGTAACTGTAAAACACCAGTAGGCTTCACTTTATGCATGACATCAGACGAGTGGAGAGCATGATGCAAGCATGGGGAGAGGGCAAGGGAACTAAGAGAACTCAGAAAAGTAAATGGAAAAGAGCTGGTGCTGGTTAGTCCAGGAAGACTTGGGGAATCCAGGAAGGATCTGAACAAAATATAATTTATTAAAAACAATTTTGGCTATAAGAAGAAAAGGAAACCCTCCAATGAATTATTCTCAGAAGCCTTAGCCCCAGCACTACCTGCATTAGCATCTCTCTGAGCCACTGTTTAAACTGCAAGCCTGAATACTTGTAATGATATATTTGAATCAGATTCTCCAGGTATAGGACCTAGAATTGGCTTCTAAACTCCCCAGGTGACTTCTATGTTTGTTGACATCTGAGAGCAACTTTAACTAGATATGTACTCTTGGGGGGATTTAATTCTCATGTAGCTAAGACCTAGGCCTCAATATTCCCATTTGACAAATGAAGTCATTAGACTTGATAGTATCAAAACTTCACTCTAGGGAGCTGCATTCTGTCCACACTTGCCTTCTGTCTCTCAGATCAACTTTTCTCTTACTCTTGTTTATTGGATTTTTTTAAAAAATCTAAACAAATATGTTAAAAAGTAAAGAAATTTCCCAAAAAACTGTAGTTACATTGGGATTTGACTACATGTAAAACCACATCCCCACATCACAGCTCTGGACCACTCCTGCCTCCAGCTAGGGGAGTGAAAACTCCCCATCTAACCCAACACAAGAGCTAACTCAACTTAGCCCTGGTTCATTATCTTTTATCTGTCTCAGCCTGGAACCTCTGATTCACAGATCTGGGATCCTGGCTTCCAAGCCTGGAATCTGTAGCCATCACCCTAACAATCTCTGCATGCTGAACATCTGTCAGACTCCCTGAACATCACTCAGCCTCATCTACCACAGACAATTTTACTGGCCTTCAAAAGACCCACTGTCCCTAAAGCCTCCTGCAGTGACCAGGATCCTAAGGGTCTGTTTGGCCTCTTATCTTAGATGTTGCCAAACCAGCCCTGCTGCAGCCAACTCAACCCTGACTCCAGTTCATTCTATTTACTTCTCAATTTTCTTGTTTTCATCAAGACTGCCATTTTCTTTGAGATTTTAAATACAAATGGCGGTGAAAAGTATTTATACCTAAAAAACACAAACTAGGCATTAGCAACTAGGGTCATTAGAATCCTATTCACGTAGGATTCTGCTTGGGCAGAGGGGGCTTGGTTTTGTTATTGTTTTTTCTTAAATACTTTATGAGGCCAGGTGGAAGAAAAATAAATAGGCATTGTCTGACATTAAGAAACAGCATGCTCAGAAATAATGTTCAGAACCTCTGTGGGGCTCAATTAAGGAACAGATTTGCCATATTGCCTTAATCAAGCCTCTTTTTTCTTGATTAAACCTGTCACTATTCACTTTAAAATGCAGAATAGTCACTAGTTAACATGCCCAGTTACAATTATTACTTATGAAATAAGTGAGCATGACTGCAATTGCAAAAAAGGAAGCCAGACTAAAATTCAGCCCTAGAGACTTAGGAGTTCTTCCTCTCCTCTCCCTTCATGCTGCCACTATTTTTATCTTAATAAGATTCTAATAAAAGACCCTATTTTCAGGGCAGTAATTGGTTTAACATCTTACTCCAGGATTATCCCATAAGAACCCACCAGTATTTTAAGGTATTTAAATGCAAACAGCCTTAAAGATATACTAAGCTCGTAAATCTTGATCCCATCAGAGCAACAAGCTTCTGTATCCTTAGATATAAAGAACCCTGGGCAAGGAGGCTTAGTCTCCTAAACTGAATAGATGCTGCCTTTAACCAACAAAGGGAATTGTAAGGAAAATGACTTGCCAGTTGTAATTTATAATTGGGCAAAAAGTTGTTGCCTTGTTTTCATATAGGAGAGTAGCAGAAAAAAGGAAGGTTAGAAGTTTAATATAAAGGAAAAGGTACTGCCTGTGGGATTGGTCAGATCAAGTGTCCAATCTCAACTCTGCCAATGACTGCTATATAACTTTGACCATCTGATTATGTCTCTAAACTTTAGCATCTTTATCTCTAAAATGATAGGTAGGCATGAAGGGGCACTAAGTTCCCAGCCTTAAAGGATGATCTACATCCTGGCTGATTTGCTCAAGCTCTCAGTCTTACTAGAACAGCCCCTTTGACTTCCTCACCCTGTGCCAACCCCTTCCCACTCCCCAAGTGGGAACCCAGCAAGCCACGTGCACACTAGATCTAGGGAGGGCACATTCTCTGGGCTGGGCCAGTAAGGCCCTTCCCTGGGGAATTAGGAATTAGAAATAGGGGATGTGGAGCTGCTATGTTGTCTTCTCACCACCCCATCATCCTTCCCCCCTTTCCCTCAAAAAGATAAAGATGGTCTGCAACAAGAAATAAAGTGAGTGGGCAGAAACACAGGGCTATCAAGGGCATGAAGTTTCTTTTGAGGGTGATGAAAAGGTTCTGGAATTGGATAGTGGTCATGGTTATACAATTTTGGAAATATACTAAAAACTGTCAAATTGTACACTCTTGGTGAATTTTAGGGTCTATAAATTTTATCTCAATTTTTTAAGTTAAAAAGAAAATAAAAGTCAAAGCAGGGCCAGATTTCCTGCTTCTCCACAACCTGCCCCATGCCTCCTATCAGATTTAGTATCTTACAACAGCCTCCTCTATTTGTTTAAACAAGTGGTTTTCAATCACTGGCAAACAAAGGAGTTCCAAGAGATGTACCCCTAATACCAAATGTGATGGATTAACAGCTACCTAAAGAGAATAGAAACCTCTCCTTCAAATCAAATTTAAGTCAGAACATAGGCTCTGGTTTAAAAACAAAGATGAGAAGAATTCCCATCCCCAGGTCTTGAATGTGCTCCTCAAAACTCCAAAGGGCAAGAATATGTCCAAAGTCAAATAAGTGGGTAACTGTAAATCTACTTTTGCAGAGTCACATTACACAATAGCACTTGTGATAAATTCAATGGTTCAACAGAGATTTTTCCCATTTAGCCACCTTGGTAAGTCACCTGTTAATAATATGGGGGACTGTGTTCCAGGGAACAGACTTTGGGAAATGCTGTCCCAACCCCAATCAATGACATGTTCCAGTCATATCTACAGAAACCCACAGGCAATTATCATAATGTTTCCATGCTAAAGAGGACTTCTGCTTTATCTCAATACTTCCAAGCAAATAATCTAGAGAGCTAAGTTTTTTCCTTAATCATTAAATACTAAATGTAATTTTGCTTACAACAGGAATGTCCTTTGAATTAGGTAAGATCACTTTTTACATTTGCATTAAGAGGAAAGCAAAGAAACATAATGTGGAGCCCAGTTTTTTCTCTTGAGGCTCAATCCATAGCACGTACCTTGATGTGAAACTCCAGGTTTTCATCCATGGAATAGATATGGTCAAAGATGTCGTGTGCAATCCTGGGGATGATCCCCATGAGCTGAGGGTCATGTAGCTTCCCCTAGTGAGTGAAAAACACAGAGGCGCTAAAGAGTACTGCAGGAAAATGTAAGACAGAGGGGCCACACCTGGGGTTCGTGCAGCAGGGAGCACCCATGCAGGGGTGGTCTGCCCCCTGGGAAAGCCCCCTCACATGCCGGGGAGTATCAGAGAGCCACTGACACCACAGCAGAGCAGAGTCAGCAGAGGAACTCAACCTGCTCACGCCTCCCAGCACGGGTGCACTTGCTCTGTCAAATTCTGAACTCCACAGACTTCCCTCCTGCTACCCCTTAGGGCAGGAAATCAGTGTGTAATGTGGGCATGTGGATGGAAAGCAGGGAACAAGAAGAGCAAGAGGACTGAGAAGTTATGGGTGCTACACATATGAGAAACGTTTCTGGGTTTGAATTTTCACAAACTGACCAGACAAGTCCAAGATCATCTACTTTAACGAAATCACCCTGGGAGCTGAAAGCCATAGTTTCATCACTATCATCGCTTAAAAATTTCTAAGCTGTACTTTCAGTATCACTGTAAAAATTAAACCATGAAAATCTGTTATATCAATTTCTTGTTAAAATCAGTAATTCCCAGTCTGAATCATTCCAAATGTTTCCAAAACTTAAACCCACTTGTAAGATATTCTTTTATGGTTCCCAGCCACTTTTTTCCTCTCCTTCCAACTTACTTAAAAGTAGAATAAATGAATTCTGTTATTTGAACTATTACTAAATGTAATGCAGAATTTGCCACCTCTTAAGACTTTCAAAGACATTCATAGGATCTGAAAGCAATTCCTAAAGAAGAATTCTAAAGTATTTAAAGCAAAGGTCTTCCCGTGGACCTGTGTACACCATTTCTAGAACTTTCTTTATACCCACACTCAAATGAATGCTGAAGTTCTGTTATATGTTAAACACCCATCTGAGCACACATGCACACACAGTCACACATGCAGTTTGCATGTCCTAAGGGATCAGCAAATGTATTCCTAAAGAAACTTTCAGCTTTTTAGGACATTATAAAACTCTAGGAACAAATGGAACTGAAAGAATGACAGAAAACCCAGTTTACCCTTTAATCTTCCAGGGATGTCCAACAACCTTTATGGTTAGACTCAAGTCCTTAGTACTGATATGCCCCAATACCTGGAAGGTCTGCTTTGTTTCCCCAATCAAATCCTTTCTCCTTCAGGGGCTCACCACACAGTGCCTCCCTGACAAGTTGACTTTTGAGTCAATGTTTGAGTTATCAAAAGCAAGAATTCACATGAACTCTGGTGCTAACTATAGGCCACAAACAGTTTATATCACAAATCCTTCTTTACATACCTGATTCCTGAACATCTATTCTATTAAAAGCAAAGGAAAGGTGAATTCAGATATATCTGGTCCCGGGCAAACTGCCTCACCTGAGAAAGTGGGTCCTGTAGAGTGCCCCCATTGTATGAGGCCCAAATCACTGGATGCATTTATAGTAATGTTTAGTTTGACTGCAGATTCCCTAAGGTAGGACATAGGCCAGTGCCTATGTCTTTTGCCCACTGCCTATGACACTTAGTATCTTACCAATTGCACAGAGTTGTTGTAGAATATAAATTAAATGGTATGTACAATGTACTTAGTGACAGTAAATTAATATTTTGTTCTTCAGTTCATAAAAGGTTTTTATTAAGCAGCTGAGTGTTTATTTGATCTGAAGAGTCTGAAAACACATTTCTGTTCCAGATCATTAACATACAGCACCAACATGACTGAAACTGAATCTCAAATATTAGTAACTTTACTCCTCATGGACCAACATAAGCGTGCAACAACTCAAACACTGTGGCCCATGTGCTCTGGATTGTGGAAATTGCTGGCAGAAATGATACTCAGTGAAAACAGATCTCCATCCAGTCAAGTGTGGTGACACCACTGGATAATCCAGGGCACAGTGTCTCCCTTCACCCTCTCCAGAGCTCTTTTGTTTTGATTTTTTAAAGATTATTTATGCATACAAGAGCTGGGTTGTAGGCCAGAGGTGGGAGGAGGAAGGTAGTGTGGGAGGATTCACCAAGACAGAGAGGGGAGCAGAACAGGAAGATTGGCTGAAATACACTGCTAAGGGGCAAGACAGGAGAGGTCTGCGCCATGTGGATTAGCTCCCTAGACAGGGATCCAACTCTTGCTGCAGTGGCTGCCAATAGCTTCATAGTGCTGAGACTTAACCCCTTGTGCCACCAGGGAGGCCTAGAGCTCTTTAATAATTCATCATAATCCTTTTGCTTCCTTAGTAGTCCAGGGCCAAAGAATGACTGATAATCTAAAATCATTATAACTGACTGAAATCTGTTTCCTTAGACGCTTTCATTTCAGCAGATTTATCTTCCAATTGATTGCTGGCTTCTACAAGTACTGACAACCTTTGTCAGGAGAGGAACCAAGGCACAACGAGGGGAAAGTCTGGACACTCCCTGATGTGTTTCCCTGAAGCAACTAACCCAACTACATTGCATGAAAGCCAAGCACATGTTCATTAGGGAAAGGGAAAATCAGACCTTCCATACCCAAGGTGACAAAAGTGAGAGCTAAATCTACCTCAGGATTAGGGGCTACATGCTTGATCTAGCGCACAAGCTCGAGAGTGATAAGGGTTTTTATGCTCAGTAAACTGAGCCTGCAAAATAATCTGTGTGTGTATATGCCTGTGTGTGTGTGCACATGCGTGCATGTGTGTGTGGTGCATCTGTCACATGGATGTATACAGTATTAATGAGTCTGGTGTGGAAGGGTATTGTCTGTGGTATTAGGTGTTGATGTGTATGGTATGGGGTATGTGGTATGAAGAAGTGTGGCACTGATGTTTGAGATGGGGTGTGTGGTATGGATGTATGGTGTGGTGGCATTGTGTGTGTGGTACAGGAGATGTGTAGTATGGGTGAGTATGACAGGTGGTGTATATGGTGTTGATTCTTTTGATGAGGATGTGGCTGGGTGGCGGGAGCTATGTGTATGAAGGTCTTTACTGCGTCTATGTTGCTCACCTTTGCAAATCAAATACACATACAAACATACACAATACACAGTCCCCTCAGGTAATGAAAGGAAGTAAAGAAACAAGTCACAGAAATTCAGAGAACAGGAAAGTCCCTTCTAACATGGGATGGCTTCCTTGAGAGACACCATATCTTGAGGGATGAGTAAGATTAAGCTCCACAAAGAGGATGTAGGCAGAGAAGATGAAAGTGGAGCAACACAAAAAAGGTACAGGAACTGGAAAAGAACAAAGCCCATGTAGAGAACAGTGACAAGTCTAGTTGACTGGAGGTGCAGGATGAGCTTAAGCAGCAAAGGAGTACAACCACTTAATCATCTTGCTTCTTTAATCTTTGCATCCCATATAATGATCTTCAGAAACTTTCCCCACCTGTGAATGTGGCCTTCTAAGAGCACATATGAAGGAAGAAACCAGGCCAGACCACTGACTGCTAAACACTCCCTTTGTTGCAGACACAGTTGCCCCCTCTACCTCCCAAGCAGTACAGTCTCCTGATGGGAAAACAAGTGACCTGTCAGCTCACAGGAGCACCAGTGCATTCAAAATTGCTTGGCTGGCTTGGTTGGTGGGGGGGGGGGGGAAGGGTTGGAGGATGGGGAGCCTGTACCCTTTGGATGGTGTCAGGTGTCCCTCTCTTCCCTGTCTATCTGCATTAATTTGCTGAAATGATCTGCAAAGTGAGGAAAAGGGCCTGGACAAGCCCAGCCCAGCATCATACACTGAACAATGAGCCAGTTTCCCCAGTATCCTTCTCCAGCCAGGCCCGTGAGCAACAGCCACAAGAGCCCTGGGCCCAGTGGCAACCATATCCTACCAAGCTTAGCACCACTGCTGTTGAGTGTTTCATATTTTTGCTGAAAATCTGCCTTAAATGCTCTATCTCCAAAAGCTAATCTTTCCAATTTTATGTAGGCTTATCTGTTTGTTCCCCTCAATAGAAGGTAATAGAATCACTACTGGATATCAGACCAAAAATGGGGGGATTAAAATGAAAAACAGCTTTAAAATGTGACAGCTCTGTCCATTCAGAGTTAACATCCCCTTATAAAAGCCTTTGAAAATCACCGTGTATAATTCCGAATACATAAAATACTCCTTTTAGATGGTGTAAGCTCTGCAGGGTTTTTTAAATTTAATTGCATTCCAGAGTCCTGTATTTCTTGGTCTCCTACAGTCACTATAACTACAGCTTGGGGTTCTGTCTTCCCTCTGATTTCCTCTAAAATATCCCCTACCTTTTCTCCAATCTATAAATACCCTACAGAAAGAGCCAGATTAAGTAGGGCGAGCACCCCAGGAAAGCTCTCCCTCTACCCACACCTCCAAGTATGTGATCTTCAAAAGTCACAATAAAAAAAAAGAAACTCATTACAATCAACTTTTTTAAACTGACAAGGATGAAGATATGACAAAATTTGGCAATTGTGACTTCCTATTAGGTCCTCGAGTCCCCCTGGGTAGAAGTACTGCTTGTGGTCATTGTGGAGGGTACCCCATGAGGCACAGACACTCCAAATGATTTCACCTAATAAAATGCCTGCAGGTTTAGTTTTCATGAGTTGGCATACCTCTTTGCCATCTCCTTCTACCCACCCATTCACCCAAAATAAAGATTTTACTTTGGGAACAGGCCTCTCATTTGATGGTTCACAATTTAAACATCTGATGTTCAGCAAATACCTTATAATTCTCAAAGATGAATTAATCCCAGTGCTAAAAAGATCATTCTTATAAGGATTCACTGAGATTTAGAAGTATTTTAAATACTGCTATTTTCGTTTTTGTTGTATATATTGTTTGATAATTTTCCAGAGACCTAGAGATGAAAGAAATCCTCATGAGCTACTCTGTCTATCCCTTATGACCCATGAAGGAGATTTTGTCCATGGCTAGTGGAATGGTTGGGACATAGTAAATGTATAGTTGCAACTTTCCTAGCACCTGGAAGGTTAAGGATCTGGGGCCCAATGAAAGAGGCCGCTGAGTGGCCAGAGCAGGAGTGTGGGGACTCCGGTGGCCGAGTTTCCAAGGTGAATGCAATAGGATATGGGATGCAGGCGAGAGGGGCCAATGACACTCAGGTGTCAGGAGAAGAGTCCTTTGGTCTAGAAGAAGTGGCAAAGAAACCTAGCACTTCTTTTCATCTGCGCAGTCTCTGAATCGCTCTGTCTCCAGCAAAATGAGTGAGTCAACACAACAGAAATGAGATCCCCAGAGCGGCACCCCAATCTTGAAATCAGTGTGAGCAGAACTGAAGATTTTAGCCTGTGCCTTTGAAATCTCTTCTACAATAGGAATGATTCATAAGTTAAGGTGAGTCTGCAGCTGCCATTACAAGCATAGTCTCGGGGGAGGGGTTGGGGGGAAGGAAGGACCATCAACAAAAACCCTAAATTCGAGGGATTAAGGATTTATCTTACTGTGTTATTTCTCAATTGAATTCCCCAACATTCTCTGTGCAGCTTTTTGTAATAACCATACTTATACCTCGCCTCACCTGTCAGGTAACCTCCCTGACAGAATTAGCCAGCCCTGCAGGACTTACAGGCATCCATGACTAAAAAGGCAGGAAAAAATATAGGTAAAGGGGGCCAATTCAGTCGGCAAAGTGGCCTCATCTGGAAGAGAGCCTGGAGCACAGCACTCCACAGCCAACAATGTGAGCTGCAATGACACCCTCAAGTGCCCACAAGAGACAGATGTGCAGGATAATGAGGGAAGATGTTGAATATTATAGGTTCATATTTGTTCAGGGTGTACATGGAGTGCACTGGAGTACATTTGTCTGCCAAACATTTGTCTGCATCTACATCTGTCTGCATCTCAACATAGTTTTTATTTTCTTTTCTCTTTATTAATAATTCCCCAAATTTATTTTTTAATAAATTTTGTTCTGAAGTACCATTGGTTTACATTGTTGGTAAGCATTATTTCGAAAGTATAGCACTCCTACCACCAAAACACCCAAAGTTCTCCACCATGGCCAAGGTGCTCCCACCCCACCCTCTTCTTGCCCCCATGGCAATTTTTTAGCTGAATTAACTACCACCATTTGATAGTGCTATCAACAGAGGTTTTTTAATATGGAACTCCCAAGATTTTATTACCCACCTCCATTTTTAAGCTCCCCAAGGATGCAATCAATTGGCCAAACATAACCATCCCCTTAACCACTTCTGTCGCCAATAAAATGGCCACGCGCACCTCAAGTTTCACTGGCAGCAATAGGTCAGTTCATCTCAAACAATGACACAGCTCGCTGCAATCTTACCTCCATCGTGTGCGTTTTTCCTGATGAAGTCTGTCCATACGCAAAAATTGTCCCATTATAGCCTTCAAGGACATCTTCAAGGAAGAGGAAAAAAATTAACTCATTACTTTGATCATGTACTAGCATTAGTTGCATATTTTAAAATTACATTTCCAAATGGTTCATCTCATTTTTCACACAGATGATATTATTTCAACCCCATTTGCATTTTAAGTAGAATGGTGAGATAAAAGCAGAAATGAGGGCCTCCATGGGTCCATAAATAGAAATGGACTCACATTCCTACAGAAAATATTAATGAACACACTTTCTACTTGTAACAAAATCCAATAGTATATATTTTTTGTAAAAAAAAAAGTACTTGAGTTTCCTTCTAGAAGTTGATCTCTTGAGATCAGTCAGGGTAGAGAAGCGAGAAGGGAGAGCATATCATTAGTCCATCAGTCTCTGCAGGGAGCAGTAGAATGCTTTCCTGAAGCTCTGACTTGGGCCCTTTTAAACACTGGCCACGGGACCTCATAGTGGTGGATTTGTGTATATCCACACTGAGACCCTGCAGATGGGGGCTATTAGGGGTGAGATGGACAGGGTCCCTTCCACTCTGTATACTGTGCCAACACAATCAGTCCAGGAACTGAAGGGGCTTTGACTCAAAGTTAATACCTGGTTTATTTTTTAGTGATTGTGCTAGCAAGATGGCCTAGACCCATCAGCATCAGGATTTCTTTCAACTGCACAATAAGCATATAGTGCACACCCACTCACTTGCACTTCACACAGGGAGGATGCGAGGCTTGTGGATGGAGGATGCTTTTTGCTGATGATTATCTGTGGGAATTATTTCGAAACAGCAAAGGTAATTAAAATAGATTTAGCACTCATTTCCCTCCTGCTTTCCCAGGACCCTCCTTCATCCACAGACTATTACCAAATAGGGAATAATGCATAATTAATACCCTTGACCCACCACCTCTGCATAAGGAGAGGAAGTCTTCATTCCTGTTAAAATGGCAGGGTTGGGAGAGGGACGTACACTGAGGTGTTCTCTCTAGGGTCACATACAAGAAATATCAAGTCAGATAATCTGCTCCATCTCTTTCAGGCCCTGATGTTTCTTTGAGTTTGTCTCTGAATTTTCAGATGATGGTTAATTTTCGCTGTTTTGTTGGGGTTTGCAAACAAATTTTTAATATACAGTCTACTGATCTGAGGTTGCTAGAGTACAATCAGGATCATAAAATAAAGTGGGATTTTCCTTTAGGAAGCTAAAAACAGAAAAGCTAAGTGACAGAATTCTTTTTTTTAATCCCAGCAGCCCTCAAGAGATTTCATCAAGCTATATTGAGAGAGAGAGAGAGAGAGAGAGAGAGAGAGAGAGGGAATGTTCACACATATCAGACTTCTGGTAATGGTTTCCCAGGCAACAAGGGAAGCAGAAACTTGAAGATGGTTATAGGGGTTGGAGGTTCAAGCTTCAGTGTTCACGAAAATGCCAACTTGCTTGAAGAAAAAAACTCCTTGAGCCTGAAATAGTGGCCAGAGAAGAGCGCCTCTACACAGCTGTGAATGTGATATGTGCTCTGAGGGACCCACAGAAAGAAGGTTCCCAATCTCCAGTGGTACTTTAAATATTCTATAGTCACAGTCAAAATCCTGGCCACAGTCACAGCACTAAAGCATCTATTTATTAGATGAAACATCTCCCCATAAACTGAAAGGGCTTCCTTGCCTTCAACCTGGTTGTGGTTCCTGGACCACAACCCAGGAACTAGAACAGGGGTAAGGACTTCAAGGGCCCAGCAACCTGTAACAGCACACAAGCCCTGGGGGTGGCTCTGAACAACCCAACACACCTAAAGGGAGTACAGCTCAGAGCCAGAGACCAGCTGACAGGAGAAAATCCAGCATAAGCTTCTTCCTCTGCCAGGAAGCAATGGGCCAGAGCCTCTGAATTAGGCACTTCAGATGCTCCCAAGTCCAGCCCATCCCTCTGCATTCATCTCAAAAAGCAGGACACACAATCCAAGTTAACTCATATCTAGCTACTGGTTATCAAGCTCCTGGGGGCTAAAGAAACTGGGTGAGGTATACAGCATATCAGGTAGCTGTACTAGAAGACTCCCTGATTATTTATTGCTACTATTTCAACACTGAATATAACTTTTTTTTTTTTAAGAAAAAGAGAACAGATAAAAACCCTATTCAAATAAACTCCCCTTGGTGTTTAAAGCATTTAATCACATTATAATTAAAACACCGTTGGAGAAGCCCTCTCTCCTGCTCAGGGTTGAACAGAGCTGATGCCACCCTTCATCAAAGAGGCAACTGTGAATTAGAAGGTAATTTTTTTAAATTTAAGTATATTTGACATCATTTGTATTCCCCAGGGAGTTCCCACCACCATTCCACCCGTGCACCATCACCTCAGTCTCTTGTGCCCTCTCTTCCTCCCCCTGCCCCCAATGGTCCCTTTGGTTTATCTTTGACCAAATTAGAAGGTAATTTTAAGAGAAAAGAGAAAGCTCATGGAACCCAATGTTCTCATTTTTTTTCTTTTGTTTATTAGCCTACATTTGATTACCAATGGAGAGAAAGGTAAGGAGGGGGCCCACAGTAGAATCTGTGAATCCTGAGGTTGGGCCACTAATATGACAAACACAGGACTCGAGAAACCAAGGGAAAATGTGAGAACAGGCCTGCACTCAGCACCGCGTAGAACACACAGCCACCCCACCTTGACTTCAACAGAAACAGCCCACAAAAAGGCACTTTCATCACAGTGAATGGCAGTTCCTGGGCTGGAGGAAAGCATTTGTTTCAGAGTCTCTGCTGTAACAAAATGACTATGTATACATGCCAGCCATGCAGCAGGGAACAGGCACAGTCAGACAGAACCTCTCTTTGTGACAGGGCCTGGCGTGATGTGATCTCAGCTCACACCATGCCATCAGCAGCATCCCCCTCACACAGCACACGGCCATCCAGCTGCCAAGCAAACCCAATGGCAGACTCAGCGGCACGTGAGAGGAGAGGGAGAAGAGAAGCATTTATTGAGAACACTACTTGTCTGGTTGCAGACTTCAGAAGCCTGAAGTTAAGTGTTTTGTCCTGGACTCTGCGATTTCTGAGTGTTTCAGCGTCTCAGAGAGTCAGAACAGAAGTTAGTTCCATTGCCAGGTAAGAATTGGGGGGATGTAATCAGACCTACACATTACTGTTCTGGAGGAGGCTGCCACACCTCCTACCAACTCTCCAGGTGAGATGGTGGCTATTAGTCATTCCTGGCTTGGAATCTTAAGGCTCTTGCCAGTTGACCAAACTGTTCAAGGAGACCATGTAGAGAGAGTTCTGCTAAATACCAGAATGCTGGGCCCAGCCAGTTTAAAGGGAAGCCACCGAGGCCAAGTGAGAGATGGCATACTACATTTTCAAGACCTGTCTCATTACTGGGAAACAGCAAGGATCACCCAAAGGCTCTGGAACCACAATCTCAATTCCCCTCCCCTCTCTCCTTCCTCCACTCCATTCCTATCCCTGTCTTCTTATATTATTTAGTCTATCTGACCCTATAGAAAACAAAGAGCTCTTAATTACTATTAAATGCTCATTATGAGTCCACCAGAGAAGTGTAAGCAAGATAGTGCAGAAAAATTCAGTCAGACAAACTCCAGCTCAGTTTCAGTCTCACTCTCCATTAACTGACCTGACTGTTACATCACCTCAAATTCTTTTGTAATACATGGGAATAAAGCTCACACTTCATCAAGATTTAAAATGTAATACTATAAAATGTATAGGGGGTACCTGACAGATTATAGCATCTAAATAAACAATTTTTTCTTAAAAGTCATATAAAATATAGTAAGAAAATAGATCTAATAGTATCCAAAGTTTAAAACTCTTCAATGGGCTCACATTGCTTATAGAATTAAGCCCATCAATTGCCATCAAGCTCTGATGCTGCCTAAGTTGAAGACTATCCCCATGCACCCTGTACCCCTATAAGTTGGCCAAACATGCCGTATAATTTACATCTTTAAGCTTTTGCTTCTGCTTGTAGAGTCCTGCTATATTCTATAGCTGTTGGGACCCAGCCTTTCCAAGAAACTTTTGTTTCCCACTCTCCACCCATCAAGATCAGTACCCAGTGACTTTTTCCTGGCTCCCACAGCATTGCACACACCTGACTTAAGCACAGAAAGCCCATGTATGTGGTAATTACAGGGGCACCTCTCTCTCTCCCTTGACTCAAAGCTTCCTGCAGAGTCGAACACATTTTGGTGACCACTCCCTAACAGTGCTTATCCCTGGGTAAATACTTAACATACTAGCATAAAATAAAAAATGATAGAAGTAACCAAATGTGAGAATTTTAAAGAAATAACTGGAAAACATGAAACTACTTTCTCAAGCACTGAAGAATCCCCATCTAGTTAATCTGGAAAGCAAATGTCCAGACTGGCTTCTATAGACAGAGACACAGTTACTAACATTTCAGCAGAAGCTACCTGTAACCATGGTTTTTAATTCCCAGCGTGTGTACAGGAATCTTCCTGTTGACCGTGCAGAGAATATAACCTTCTAGAAGAAATGGAGAATTCTACATACTCTTTCAGATATTTTCAAAAACACACACCACACAAAGATGGGGGTATGGGAGATGCTAGGACTATAAAATCAAGTGTTTGAAAAATTTTTTTCAAGTCAGTGATGTTTAAGGGAATGAAAAAACTAGGGAAAATAAAATAAAGTGATCCATTTAAAATGAGTCTTCCTGATCTCAAAAAACATACGTCTTAAAAAGAAAGCTTGCCAGTGCCCACATTACCATAATCACAACAGGGTCTTCACTGACCTTCAAATTTATGATTCAATTCTTGGGCTCTAGGAAAAACAGTCCCTGGAGCATCACCTCCCTTTCTTGATTAAAATAGGGTCCCTTGTGCAAGATATCTCAGCTACATCTAGTGCCTAGTCCAGGGAGGTCTCGTATCACTCTACATTTACTGACACAGAATTTCTGGGCTTTTCTTCTCATGTAGCTACATTGACTATTTTAAAGAGTAAGATCATATTTTCACCATCCCCCTAATAATTTACTTGCAAGACAAAAAGAAGTACTCTTTATTGTTACAAAATAAGTAAGTTCATATTAATACATTTATGGTGCCTGAAAGATGTGTGCTGATTATCATTTCAGAGCCTAATTATATTCTAAATGCTTTTCTTTGTGGCACATCACAGAGTAGGTTTCAATGTAGCCACGACTTGGTCACATCTTCATGCCTAGGTACTGCCTGTTTCTGACATTCCATACTACAGAAAAACCCAAACATTGAAAAGAGACCCAAACTTTCTAGTGAATAAAGACTCAAAGATTATTATTATTGCTTGCTAATCACAGGATTTTTAAAAATGGAGTGCATCCATCTCTAATTACAACATCAACTCAGAGAGGGTAGGATGTATTTAAATGGTTTTCATGCTTAGCACAGCATGTAGCAAATACTATTTAGTTCTGTTAATGAAGGGGGAGAGGAAAAAAAGGAAATTCTGCCTCGTGTGATTAATCTTACTTTAATAAAAATATGAAGGAGTCTGATAATAAAAGGGGATGGGGGTTGACTATGAGCAAATTAGAACTGTATATGCCAAACAGGGAGGAAAACATTTAGATAGAGAAGCAAAAGGAACGAAGTAGAGAGAACACAATTGCCACAAGATACAGGCCCATGCCATTAATTCAAAAACAGCTCAAACTCAGGCATTTTTCTCTCTTCAGTTTTCTATAATAATCTTACTGTGAAGACCTTCAAAATTAATTGATGTCTGCAACCAGAATGTGAATAACCATACATCTCAGCAAGGAACATCACACGCTGACGGGAGTCTCCCACGCAGGTGTCCAGGGTCAGAATTAATCTAACAGATGTACCCAGGGCTGATTTTCATGAATTTCAAATAGGTTAGTCAGCTCAGCTTTTAAAAACAAGCAGATCTAACATGGCAAGGTGTTTTTGGTTTTGTTGTGTTTGGTTTTTTGTTTTTTTCTGGGGTTATTTTCACTTTTTTCTCTTTAAATCCAGAGCTGTCTACAGAGGTGGCAGCATCAAGACATTTAAAAGGAAATAAAAATTGAATTCACAGCATTCAAATTTGGAGCCAAGGATTTGATGATGGAAAGCAAAGTAGCCTGTGCTGCCCCTCAGGTCTGTCCAGATGGTACGCACCCCCCAGGCAAGCTCCAGCCTGCCCCTGATTTGAAAGGGCACGGTAGAGCATCGTGTAAATTGTTTCATCTCCCTGCTGTTATTTTGACACAAATCCTGCAGAGCCAAGGCCAGCCCCAGAGAAAAGGACAGATCTCTAAGGCACAATTTAGGCTTCAGGCTACCTACATGGAGAAACAAATGTCAGAATTTGAGAGAGATGGTTGAAAGTGGGTTAGATGAAAGGATGATTAAGGAAGTCTACGTAACAAGAGGCACTTAATAATAACAAGGTAACATGATTTAATGGTGTGGTAGAAAAGTCCTTGATGCCTGAGAATTTTCCACATATATGGCTTCTTTCTGAAGAGACAGGTGCATGACACAAATCACCCAAAAATATACAAGTGGAGCATAGGGAATATGTATTTTTCTCCTTCAAAATAAAAAGAAGGTCCTACACCTGCAGCAGTATTTTAAAACCACTACAAAAACAATGGCACCATAGCTTGCCTTGCTTTTAAGCTTCAAGGTGACAGAATAACTCTGCCAAAAATGGTGGCAAAAGAAATAAAGAAATCTTCTCGGAAAGGAGGTATAGAGAGGTTAAATAATTTGTTTGGCATCATAGCAAATCAGGACCAGAGCGTGAACTATAATTCAGCATTTCCAATTAGCAGGCCTCTGCTTATAGTCAAGGTACATTGATTCCTAGGCTGCAAATATCACTTAACGTTTTCAATTACTCTGAAAGACTCAGGAGGAAATCAAGAAATAGCACTTACCTTTGACAATTTGCTTTGCACACGCATTGTAAACCTGCTCTTGGGTCGTGCTCGGGGGCAGCACTCTGTCAAAGACATATGGCTTCCCTTGCTAAAAAAGAAAGACAGAAGAAAGAAAAAGGTGGAGGAAACACATTAGAAGTTTAGGAACAAAAAGCACTAATATCAGCAGTCAGACCATAGACACTAAATCCAATCCTATCTTTTGAGGAAGATTCTTTCCAAGAGCAGGGAATTTTTACAGCCTGGCCACACATGCATTTGTGTATGTATATCGCATGTCAAGAATCTGGAGAACAAAGAAAAGTCTGGTTTTGTTTGTTTGTTTTTCCATCTTGAAATACTTTTCCTGACAGAAGATGGGCAAGCTTTCCATTCTTTCATTTGAACAAACTTTTGCTTACTGAGAGCTTACACTGAGATAGGCAGTAGAATAGATACTGACCACATCAGGAAACAGTCCTGTCCCTATAAGAATTTACTCAAGTAAGGCAGACAGCTAATAAGCAGGAAAGCAAACATACAGGAAAATGCAAAATGCCTAGGTATGAAGTAGTGGGACAAAAAGGATGAGAGAAAGTGCAAAGAAAGCCCCAAAGTACCCTTGAGTCTTTGCAAGGTCAGACTGAAGTGCATGAAGAACAGAGAACACTGCCGGGGGATGATACAAGAGGGAAGTGGGAAAGGGAATCTGGAGCCAGTTCTTGCAGAGCCCTGTTAGCTGAGGTACTATGCTTAGATTTTGTTTAATAGAAAGATGACATGATCAGATTTAAGGAGTTGCTCTTATTAGCAAGATACTATTGCTCTTTGTCACAAAAAAATCTAGTGATTTCTTTCCATGCAGAAGTGGTACCTTAACTGGGCCAAGGCTTCTGAGACAAAGGGGACTCTTTTGTACTATAAACCAAGTGATTTCCCAGGTATAGCTTCTGGGGTTTGGCTGATGCTAGTCTTCTGTCCAAGAAGAAAAGACGTTCTGTCACAGTGCTACAGAAGCCCTGAGCCCACACGTTCAATGCTCAACAAGAAGTTATTTGGCATTTATGTGCCAGGTACAGCACTGAGTCCTGGGAAAGGTGAGGGGTAAGACAGACCCAGTCTCTTCCCTGGGAGATCCTCCAGTAAGACCACCCAAGCGGGGGTGGTACTCCCCCTGCCATTTCTCACAACTATCCACCTAAGGGGCCCTTCATCTTCCTTTTCCCCAAGTGACAGAGGGTGAACAGAAGACAAGTTGAGTAATGAGGACAGTCCACATCTCATTCACTTCCTATTCATGGATCTGGACACCAGAAACCACCCAAGGAAAGTCTGACACCTCGAAGAGATAACTGCTCCCGAGAAACCCAAGGACAAGGTGTGTTACAACCTATAATCCTCACATGAAAGTAAGCACACAGCTGTCAGACTGGCTTACTATTTACTCACATGGACCACGCTGGAGCTGCACATATGTAAATGTCCTATGCAGCAGGCCTGAGCTGTAGCTTCTGAAAATAGGCTTGAGTCAATTGGGAAAATGAAATACCTCCAATTTGGTCATAGCAAAGTTTGGAGGATTTTCAGATACCATAACATTTTGTTTTTATAAAAAGCAGCAAAAGTAGAATCATTCTGTTAAAATGATAGGAAGGGGTTATATTCTGAAATTTCATTCCCAGTTGCCTTCAATTAATGAACCAGGTGTTTGACTGAATAATCAAGAGAGTATTCCTCACCATAATCTATTGCCAACTACCAGGCCACCCACTACATCCTTATTAGCTTCATCTATTTGTAAAATTCAACTAAAATGTCACTAGGGTAAAAGGTAAGAATAAACATTTACAGAATATTCCTAAGTATTTGTCATCTATTGGACCTTCTGGAAAGAAAATGCAGCTTTGCTTGATTTTTAAAAATCCACTATTTTTACAAACTTGATAATTAGCAAAATAAGCCATTTTGTTTACCATATGATCCTGCCTTGGTTTTCAGAGAAAATGAACTTATTACAGTAAGGAAAAAAAAAGACTGTTAAATTATAGTGTATAGGACAAAAAAAATAAGATTTCCAAATTTTCCCAACAGACATTTTAATGTCTGTTGGGGTACATTGTGTGTACCCTCTCTTTAAGAGAAGTAGCAGGAAATCACTACTCCTCATTTAAGTGATCTCATCTGTCAAGTGACAGATAATACAATTTTCTATAACCTGAAGTTAACTCCCAAACAGAAGCTGCCTTCAAGAAAAGATAAAATTTAGAAAATGATTTGTTATGAGACTTCCTTGTCATGATTAACACAGTAGTTAAAAATGTAAGCATCTTTATGTATCCTTTCATGCGCTGCATTGGCTGTAGTTTTATTTTAGATGAACCTGAAATCCTTAGAATTTAGAATTAGAATTTAGGTACTGGTTATTTTCAAAGAACTGACTTGTGACATAGCTGTGCCAGTTGTGCATACAACTGCCGATAAAACAACAACAAACTCATTTCTCTGCTGCACTGGTCATGGTATGAGTCTCATAAGTCCCAACTGATCAAGAGCAGTCACCCATGGCTTCCAAGGAGACAAGAGCCTCCCTGTTTGTGATGCCACTGTGACTGAGTGTCTGAGGCCTAAGCAGGCATGGAGCCCAACTTGCTATAGTTGTTACTAAATGTAAAGCTATGGAATAAACTTTTGTAATTACATATTCAATACTGGTGCTAATACTTGAAACTAAATGATGAGGTCAATGTTTATTCCTTCTGGAGACTCCTTCTTTTCCAGACATGTATTAAGCTGCGATCTCTCTGGCTACTCTCTATCAGCATCCTTTGCTGCTGTCACTTCTAGACTTCTAGATGATGGTCTTGGTCACTGACATCAGTGTCTTTTCCATCTACACTCTTGACCTATCGGTAGTTTATATGAACACTTCAACCTTCATCTCTCTATAGGCACCAGATTCACATACTTAATCGTCTGCTAGAGATTTCCACCTGGAGATCCATTTGCCAGCTCAATCTTAACTGGCCAAAAAGAAAGCAACATCCATACTGGAGTAAGAATTACACCACCAAACAGCCAGTTACACAGATCATAATCATTCATAATGGACTGTAGATTTCATATCCTAAATATTATATCCCAAATTCTATCCATTCACATCATCTATCTATACATCCTTAAACCAAGCAACCATCATTTCACTTCTGGACAGTAGTGATAGCCTCCTGATTTCCCTTCCTCCATCCTAGCTCCCAAGAATGCAACTTCTGCTTAGCAACCAGAGGGAGCTTTCTAAAACTATGAATCAGATATTATTATCTCCCCTTCCTTTGAAATGTCCAATGGTTCCTATTACACATGTACTAGATCCTCTTCAGCCCTGATGCTCTGGATTCACCACCATTCTCACTATTGTGTAGACCACTGGACTTCCTTCTGAACTCTGCTTAACTCTTCAGTTCAGAGCCTTAGCTCTTAATTGCTCCTTTCTATCAGAACTTCCTCACTATGGATCTTCACTCAGCTGTCTTCAGTGCCAACTCCATTGAGAGTGCCCCATTCCCACCCTGGAATCAATCTCCATCACATCACCCTATTAGGTTTGTTCCATAATTATGAGTATGTTAGCTATTCTCGACCATTCAAAGGGATCATCACAATTAAAGCATTTAACCATTAAGACAGAAGCCCAAGACCTAATTGCATATAAATCCACTGTGATTTATAAAGGGGATCTGAATGGGACACATATACTCCACACACAAATGAAAGTGAAGTAACCTAGCTTTGCCCTGGAAGCCATGTAGAGCAGTGCTAATTGCTTTGGAGCAGTGTAACTAAATAACTTAACAGGATCACCTACCAAAAAAATAACAGCAGATGGTGCTTACATTTTTACAGTTAAAATTAAAAAAAAAAAATTCAAACCAGCAGAATTCCTATCAAGTTGTTGAGAGCAAAGTGTCTATGAACCATATGGCCTGCCTATTAATACATTTGACCTGTTACCCAACAACTGTTCCCCAGCCTGGAAGGAATATTATTCCAGGAGTGAGAGGAAAGCAAAAGACCTACTTAAAGGTTTAGAAGATGGCATCAGGAAGGATGTTAATGAAAATGAAATTAATTATCACCATGAAGAGATAATGAAAAACTAAACTAACAAATTCTCTAAAACCAACCAGGAGTTGTGATCAAAACCAGCCAATGATTTGAATGATTTCTTTCTTTGTTACTAAGAAAAAAAGACAAATTCTCATAGTGATATTTAAACTCAATCTGGAATTTTCTTCAGATGATGAGAGGTATAGGAAGAGAATCAATGACTAGAAAAATCATTAACTCTCTATCACAAGTATTTATGTAACTTCATTATTGAAAGTCCAGAAGACACTGAGTTCTATCAGCTTATGTTGACCACCCTCCCACCACTGTCCACCAAGATTATGCCAGCCACTATGATCCATGTGCTTTTATGTTTTATCTCATTTAACTCTCATAGTAACCTCCTCCACAACCACCCACTTCACAGACTGGAAAACTGAGGCCCAGTTACATTATAACCTCCTTCATTTTAAGGCTCTGATTTCAAATGAGCTTCCTTTACCCCATGCTGTTTCCCTAAGTGGTTTATGTTTTCTTGGAAAAGCAGGATACATATAAAACAGTAGACACTAAGACTAATATGAAAGACTAGAGAAAAGAATTTATGAGGTAACAAAAGACAGAGACCCCCCTACTGCCTCCTGCAGTCAAGAAACTATGAAGGTGAGACTGACATGAAACCACTGAAAGGAGGACTTGTAATCTGGGAAAGGCAAGACCACTGAGGCAAACGTGGGCAGGCATATGACAGGTCTTCAACAGAATCAACAAAGGATGATCAGAGGCTAAGAAAAGACTGATGTAGCACTTGCTATGAAAAGTTGAAGTCATTTAAGAAAACTTCTAAAATTCTTCCGAGTCAAAAGTTCCTTCATGATCACCAACCCAACATTGTTTTTACAAAAAAATAAACTTGTGATCAGAAGGGGTTGATTACTTGCAGAAAGTCACCCAGCCAACTTGTAGATAAGCAGACCTATGCCTGGAGTCCAGACCTCCTGGCTCCCTATCTACTTTTCTAAAATGTGTCTCCTTAAAATCAATTGCTCTCTCAAAACATCAATAAAACAAGTATACCCCTCTGGTTCTTTTTCTTCTACTTTACTCCCAATCAATTCTAAATTATTTCCAAATAGACAATTGATTAGTTCAATGATCAAAGAGTTGCTGCTATGAGCACTTTAAGTAATACAGCAGGAGAATCGAATCACACCCTCTTAGAGTTATTATGAACATCTTTAGAGTCAGTCAGTCCAGGCATCTCTCAATGCACATGTCTCACAAGTTCTAACAGGCAACAGCAAACTTGCTCAAAACTCAATTAGACAGAAAGTTGTGTCCTTGTATTGCTTTAAAATCTGCCTCCTTTAAGGATAAGACCTCACATGGTCCTAAAGAATAAGATAGCCCCAAAGTCGAGGACCTGCCTATATCTAGCTTGCAGCTTTATTTCACTTTGTGGGTAAGTGTTCATTGTTGGGATCTCTTTTCTCTCATCTGAGAAAGACAGATATGCTTCCTTCCTAAAATGTGTATGGATTTGTATTTTCTTGAAGGACTCTAAAGATGCCCAAGGTTAAGACATCAGAAAAACATTATGTTAGTTTGCACAAGAAGAAATTAAAAACTATAAAAAAACTCAGAGACTGTGTTTCCAATACATTAACTAAAAAAGCAGGAAGTCCTTGTTGATACTCATTTTTTATCCACACAAATACTCTGCCAGAAGACGATCTGTCTTGTCTTGCACATTGAACTATTATTCATATACCAAAAAGTTCATTTCTTTAATGAAAGTTTAGAATTCAGTGATTGTCAAAATACTCTCAAGGTTGTGTAATCACCACCGTCAAGTTCCAGAATTTTTTATCACTGTGGAAAGAAACTCTACCCATGAGGAGTAACTTCCAATCCTCCCAATTTCAAGCCAAAGCAATTATGGGTCTAGTCTCTTTCTTTAAAGATTTTCATCTGGTCATTTTATATAAATGGAATCATATATGTAGCTTTTTTGTAATCATTCTCCTATAGGATGTTTCCATGTTCATCCATGTTGTAGCATGAATGAGTACTTCATTCACTTTCGTGACTGAATAATATTCCACTGAATGGATTTATCATATTATGCATCCATCAGTTGATGGTTATTTGAGTTGTTTCTATTTTAGTATGAACACTAATGTATTTTAATGTGGATATGTTTTATTTTTATGTGGATATGTTTTCATTTATCTGAGTATGTATCAGTGGGATTTCTGGGTCATATAGTAACTCTAACTTTTTGAGTGACTGATAAATTATTTTCCAAAGTGACTGTACTGTTTTATATTCTCACCCAGCAGTGTATGAGGATTCTAACTGCTCTACATCCTTGCCAACATTTGTTATTTTCTATTTTCTTTCCTATAGTCATCCTCGTAGGTTTGCAGTTTTATATATGATTTGATTTGCATTCTTGGGAGAAGTTTTTTAAAGTGACATTTAAAAATTTTATTTTGACATACATTATGTATACAGATATATTTAGGGTATTATAACACATTGTTGTTATGGTTATCTTAACATTTATAGTGGCCCAGAATGAGAGAGCCATAAGAGTCAGCTTATGTGAACTATAAATTATACATATAACATGCTTTAAGAAAGAGAACAGTTGACTGGAAGGAAGGGAATTATAAAGGGACTTATTATAGGGTTGCTATATATCCAATAGGACAGCAGTCGATAAGGAAGGCAACCTACCACTATATGGTGGGGATGAATTCAAATAAACCTGAGTTTAATTCCCATCTCTTTGAAACTAAGTGTCCTCAGCTATATAACGGAACCAATAATTTCTACAATTCAGGTCTCCTGTGAGGATTAAATAAGCTCATAGTGCATAGTGTCAGAAACTACACGATGTGATCAGTATTTTTCTATCGTATAAAATTTGAAGTAACTTATACTAGGCTTTTAAGACACCAAACTTACTGAACAGTGACCCTTTAAAGGAAGAGATACTGATAAATGATAATCACAATGTACTAGCTCAGAGACTTGGCTTCCTGATGTCCTTTAAAAAGCCAACTATAGAATTGAACCTTAGAGCATCTACAGATGCCCAGGTCTATGACTAGTCAGTCAGCTTCACAGAACATGGAGTTCATTCAATTTCCAAGGATCCTAGCAAAATTGCTCTGTTCCTAAGCCAAACCCTACACCCTTTAAAATAAAATTTCAATGTATAGTTAATAGAGCCTATTTAGGAAAGGTGAGGAACGATGTCTGGTGCGACACTCATAGGCTCAACACTGCTCTGGAACATTCCAGAATCCTCTGTGATGATACCAACTGCAAATCTGAAGCAGAGGCTTGCAGGATCCTGACAATATTCTCTTGGTCTTCATTATGTCCATGTCCTTATTCTCAAGAGGGCTCTAGCACATGCATCTTTGTCTGAAGGCCTTCTTGGCTGATGGAGCTTCTGTCACTTATAGTGAGTGGGTCACAAGGACCTTCTCAGAACCAACTCAGTGGCCTTCAACCAGTCATAATAGGAATTGTTATAGACATTGTTGCTCCCTCATTCTAGTGAGGTAGAGGGGGTACCTCTGAGGCAGGTATTCCAAAATGACCCCTAGACCTCTCCACTGTGATGAAACTGCTACTTTCTGTGGTGGTAGCTTGTGTGATGACACACCTTACATTGTATGTAGTCTTCACTTCACTTCTACTTCTCCGTTCCTTATCAGTGTTTCCTGGATTCATGTCCCAAAGAAACATATAGTAGAATTCTTGTCTCAGTGTCTGCTTCTGGGAAAACCCAAAGTAGTCAAAATCTGACACATTCTGCTTTCATTCAATAGGCCCTGAGAGGGTTCAGATTTATTGAATTGCCATCAAATATGGAGCCACCAACATTTGGTGGAAGTCCAGACAAGCAGGTGAGTGGAAATCGAAATCCTTGTTAAAATTCAAACAAGCTATGAACTTGGGACATTCTTCTGGGGTGCCTCTTCCTAAGAAGGTACTGGCGAGTGTTGGTTCCACTGGGCCACACCTACCCAGAGGTTTTCCAATTTCTAATTAGGCAGAGAAGCACTATAGGCTCCTGGAGGCCCTGGTCTAGCAGAGGGCCTTCTGCACAGTACAGAGTAAATGCTCAGTAAATGTCTGCTAATGATGATAGCTAATGCCTACCAGATGAGCACCAACTGCCAGGACACCAGAAAAAACGTGTGGGGGTTCAGGAGGGAGAAAGGAACTCCATACTCTTTGTGTCTCTCCAGATGCCATTACATTTCTCCAGTGTTATTCATTGCTGATCTTCCCTCATCTCAAGGATTTTAGCAGCCATAGCGTTTCCCTGTCCCTTTCTGTATCCTTTGACCTCTATTTACCTCCTCATTCACCTTCCCATTTATCTGGATCTGGCCTACAAACTTCCAAAGCAGGGGGGGAAAAACCTGCTCTGAACCTTGGGACAAAGCATCCCATATCTAGCATCACTGTTACCTTCTCCCCCCAGATCTACAATCCACAAATGGAGCCTCATAAAGAGACCCTCAGGTCTGATCTTCTGAACCCTCCACTATGGCACCACCCCCTTCTATGCTGGGATCACTCTGTGACTAGGAACATGAATGCTATGCCAGAGCTGGCCCTGGGCATCCCCCACGCCCTTCCCACACTAGCTCTGTGCTCCAAGAAAGGTAACTGGTGCCAGTTCTAGCCAAAACCAGAGTGGCTCTCAGGAGAGGCTGCAACAAAACCAAAGTCCACAAAGCAGCAACTGGCTTCCAGTGGAGTTGCCAAGGCAATGTCAACCACTTCACATCTCAAGAATGAACAAAGGCGACACACAAGAATGAGTCTTGTAAGCCTTCTTCCTGCAGGAAACCACACTGAAATTCTCTCCTTTCTGCCAAAAGCCCTGCCGTGTGGCACTGTCAAGCTCAAAGACAGCTATGAAAAAACACTGTAGAAAGGCAAACTGCCCAAGTGATAATAAAGAAATTCAGAATGATCGCCTCGCTAAGAGTCAGACTTCTGAAGACAGAAGCATTATTTCTGTTAAAGAAATTAATGTAATCACAGGGTCATTCCAGTGTAGAGAGGGGCAGTGGCGTGAGAGAACATGGAGCCAGAGTGCAGAAATCAGCTCACTTGACCTGAGGGTCTCCTTGTGAGGCTCCATTTCCAGACTGGTAGACCTGGGGGAGGATGTAACAGTGATGGGAAAGAGCTAAGAGTCACCACCAGGTATGGGATGCCAAGGTACACAGTGTTGCAAAAAAAATAATGTTCTTATTTGTATCTTATTATCATAATACAGTGCATTCCCCCCCAATCTTCACCCTTTAACTTTTCTGAACTCTAATCTGCCAAGACACAAGGAATCAGCAAAAACTAGAACCAGGAGAACTGGTTCTAGTTCAGGTCCTTACCCCACACATATTTAATGCACCTTTATTTCTCTGGGCCTCCTCTGTAAAGTGAAAGAATGAACTTTCTGACTCTAACATATTAATAAGGAGCATCACATTCTGGGATCTCCAAGCTTTTGATCCTGACCACATACAGCACCTGAGAAGGTAAATTTTAAACTGAAGTGAGCTGGCTGTAATACATAAATGAATAAAAATTGCTGCAATGGTTATTTTAGCAGATCTGTTTTTCTGCCAAGTCAAGTCTGAAAAAAAAAAAAAATCAAATCTTCCTCCCTGGAGAAGAGGTAAAGCTGTTTCACTGAAGGTAGAACACAAGATTTATTCTGCCAAGTGGAAGATAACAAAGCCAACTCGGAGGCTTCTCTCTGGGGCACATCGTCCTGGTGGCAACTTCCTGGAACAGCCGGTACGATCCTGTCAACTGCCGGTCTGCAAACCTCTCCCAGATATGCCAAGACTCACAGTGGCACCTCCAATAGGGAAGTCACATGGTGACACATGGAAAGTTTCTTCCCTTTAGTTAAAAAAAAGATGAAATTTAAACCTTTTCCCCATACCTTCACTTAACTAGGTATGGTAGGTACAGAAGTTTCTGATAAACATGACCAAATAAAATATGCTACTGTTTTGGGGTTTTTTTCCTCTTCAGAAATAGCTGATATAATTATTGCATGTATTGGACAGTAATTTTGCTTTTATGGTATGTTCAGGTCCCTCATGATTTGAAGGGAGGGCAGACATATCTGTTTCCCTGTCTGGCAGTGAAGAATAACTCCCCATGCCATGTGGAAGCCAACAATCTGAGCCAAGATAGGATGCGGAATTTCTGTTTCCAGCCAAGCCTTCTACCCATAACAGATAACTGCATCTTGTCATTGTATCCTTTCATTGTTCCTCCAAGAACATATTTAAGTCCTAACTATAGATTTCCTAAAAATTCCTTGTATTTGTCTTTTTAAAAATATACACAATTTCATTACAAATTTTTTAAAAGAAACAAAATGTAACATTCTAAAAATCCCAAAATTTTCTATCAATACAAGTTTCTGTGCTATTATACCAAAGGCAAGAAATTAAAGAAACCAATAAACATTTAGAAACATTCAACATGAAAAGCTTTCAAATCTGTTTACAGTAGACCCTCAAAAAGCTATAAGTTGCATCTTTAAAAAAATAAAAGTATACTCTCTACAAAGAATCTTATCAGCTAAACAAAAATCTACAGCTTTTACGCTGAAGCTAATATTGAGCTGTACTTGAATTCACATTTTAGTAAAATAGAATAATTGCCTGAGCACACTCTCACTCCACACACATCATGACAGGAGAGCCACCTACTCTCATCCTTCTCCTCCTTCTCCTGCTCTTCGTTGTCCTCCTCCTCCTCCCCCTCTTCCTCTGGTTCATCAGGGCCCTTCTTTCCTGCTTCACTTTTGCCCTTTGTATGCATCAATATCCTTTTCCTATTTCTCCTTTAACTTAACTACTTTCTGTTCATAGGGTGGTTTACCCTTAGATGATTGTTCAGACCACACTTCACCCAATATCTTTGCAGTATCCCCACTGGATAAGTCAGGATGTTCGCCTTTGACCTCTGGAAGATGTTCAGAGCCAAACAGAAAGAGGGCAGATAGATGGAGGCCCAATGAGGAGCACTGAGATTTTTTTCTCTTTCTTATCACATTTGGAGGGAACATAATTTTTATCTCCCTGTCATAGTGAGTTTTGTCACTTTTTTGTCATACCTTCAAACTTAGACTTTTTTTAGCAGACATGGCCTCCATCCTTGGAACATTTCTTGGAGAACTTAGCAAAGCAGACAGAAGAGTCAGGTGCTCCATTTGCGCTCCTCCCAGCAGGTCTGCAGGAAGAAGGATGCCTCCCCTCAGCTTAATGGGATCTCCTTTACCCATGCTGACAGGGCTGCATGCTCCTGGAGGAGATTTTCCTTAGAGTCTAGCCACGCAGCTATGACTGCAACAGAGACATTTCTTCCCATGGGTTCCACCCAAACTCCGCATCTGACTTTAAAGCATGATGCAATATAACCCAGAGTACAATGGCTCACTGCACATATTGCCAAAAAATAATATCCACAGATTATGGAAAACTGTCCCACAAAGCAGAATAATTACACTACCCAAAACCAGATGCCTTAGCGCTACACAGGAGAGCTGCCCCTTACAAGCTTTGTATGGGTCTGTCCTCCCCATGAAGCTAAATCTAGGCTGGATGGGCTGGGACTCAGGCTTAGTCAGGCTCCTGCATCCCAGTCCAGTAAGACTATCCTCAACCAGAAGAATAACCCACAGAGAGAGGTGGATTATCCAACTGGCAGATGAGATACCTGGTGCTCACCAAAAGAACATTGTTTAAGATTTGTTGTAGTCAGAAAATCTTAAAAAGCTGCTTTAACTACAGTTGACACGAACTTTTGTGTCTCTTTAGAGATTTTTATTTCACATGGAGGATGGGGTACCATATTGCTGAGTGTTGCTGGTACTGAAAGGACTGAGTGACCAATGGAAGGTGAGATTTGAAGAGCAACATTTAGCATTTCCTTCTGCCTGCCCTTGCCCTTCCTCCCTGACTTGAAGTTCTACCAAATGAGCAATTACTGGACTAGCCAACAATAGACTGCAGTTCCAGAAGGCTCACTGCTATCAGAAATAGTGCTCTAGTCTCCTGCCAGGAGGAGTAATTAGCTTATCAAATTCATTAGTTAGTAGAACTGAGATAAACCAATTGTTCATTTAGACAGTGATGGGAGGAGAAGGGAGTTAGTTTCCCCAGACAAGCAAGAAAAATGAAGACAACAGGAGAAAGTGCCAAAGGCAAATGCTATCTCCTTCACAACCAGCCATGGATACCCCAGCAAGTAACTGTTTAAACCTATCATTTCAAGCAGCTTTAGTTCAACTATCTAAGGTAATAATGGCTTAAAATATACTCACATTCAGTTATTTAAAGGGCTACTTGTTTGTATCTTCTCGACTGAAAGGTGGACCCAGTACTTATTAATTCTCATTTTGAGTATTCTTTCCATAGCTGCCTCTTTATAGATTCTTCATATATTCTTTTTGACTTGTTTCACTTACGTTTTCTTCCTGTTAATTTTTCTGCATCCTCCCTCAAACCACTGCCCACCCATTGACCTCTTCCATGTCAAACTACTTGGAAGGTGATTTTCTCTCATCTCTATGTTCTCATTACTCCACCTCATCCTGCCATATTATTTTTGCCCTCACTCAGCTGCTTTCTTAAAGGGTTCCATGGCCACCTAATCATCAAAGCTAAGTCCCCTTGAGAACCTGCAATGTCCTCAAAACTCGCAAACCATTTAAAAACTGAGCATCAGCCCAGCCTGTTGAAACTGCCCACTGCATTCTCCACTTCCCCTCTTTCTCTTTGGACTCCTCCTTTGTCTTCCTGCCACTGGTTCTCCTTACAGTCAACTCCAAACAACTATGGTCCCCAGTTCTCTCACTGGAGCCCTTCTCTTCTCTTCTCTTTTGCACCCTCCTCACTGGACTTTCTTCTGTGGAGGGGCACAAACACTCCTGTAATTTCCGCCATATGCTGATTGCAGAAGATTCACAAAAGTCCATCTCTAATCCTGAGCCCCCATACTACAAACTGGATGCCCCCACATACCCCAGACAGTGTATGTTGCAGACAGACCTCATTGTGCTTTTTCTTCTTCTTTCTCCTCCTCCTACACCTGTTTCCTCTGTCCATGGCCATCAAGGCAGCAAAGCTTAGTCATTTCTCCACAGTTTATCTCGCCACCATCACCAAGTCAGCTGCCATAAGTGCTAGTTCATTTCTTTGACTGTCTCTTAGTTTGCATCACAACAATGCTCATTACTTTTGCCTAGACATGTCAATGGCTGTCTAGGTGATTCCCTTGTCTTTGCTCCTCCCAAAGCAAGCAACGTGCTCTTACTTTGATCTAGCTCCTAAAAGATGCTGTTCAGCCACTCATGAGGACGCTCTGCTATACATAAGCTCTGTGCCTGGGACCTACCGGCCCTCCCTGCAACTTCCTTCACTGTCCCAAAGATTTCCTCTAGCTGGAATGCCATCTTAATGTCTTTACCTTATTCTCTGTTCTCTTCTCTTCCTACCCATATTTCTCCTTGAGGCCAACTCCAAATAACAAACATCCCCATTTCTCTCACTGAGCCTCATTCTCCTAAGACTCATACCAACCGTTTTTTCTTCCAAGCTAAAGCCTTTTCTTGAGCCTCTCAAAGAGTGCTTTCTCTTCCTCCCTCCATTTCTTTCTGTTTTCCCTCTCTCCTTTTTTCCCTCTCTTTTCAAACTCGCATGGCACTGACACTCTTACAGGGCTCTAATCACAAACTACTTTGCATGATAATCATGTGGCAGCACCAGGTCAATGAAAGAAGATCCAGCTGCAGAGACAAGGGTAAGAGAGGGAGATCCTATTTGAGTGAGTCTTGCCTCCCAGGCCCTACAGCAACACTACACTTTGCCTGAGTCATCACACAGATTTCTCACAGCTACTCTCTAATGTAACTATCACCCTGCATTTTTATTTTTTTTAAAGATTTATTTATTTATGCATACAAGCACTGGGGTACAGGCCAGAGGTGTGGGGGGGTGAGAGGATTCACCACAGAGAGCCGGGAGCAG
>JAGFMF010011870.1:2426259-2454019 GCA_019455555.1 Galemys pyrenaicus | reverse complement strand
CCCCTCCCTGGCCGGTAGCAGGGATCGAACTCGTGCTGCAGCGGCTGCAGTTTGCTTCATAGTGTGTTGCTTAACCCACTGCGCCACCAGGGAGGCCCTCACCCTGCATTTTTAAAAGAGACAAAGTCATGCTCAGAGAGGTCCCTGACTTGGACACAGAGTGCACGTTCTATTTATTTTACATGGTGATAGTAAGAACCAACAAAAGGCATAAAAAATCACTTTCCAATTTGCAAAGTGCTGTACACATATTTAAGTGTTATAACATCTCTTCTCTCCTTTTATAGATTTTTAGCTACTTAACAATACGTTTTCTGTCTTACCCATCTTTGGATTCCTTATAGTATTTACAATAATCATTAAGAGTACTTAAATAGCTGTTTAATTAAATTGGATTCCTGATACCATGATTGGAATTAATTGGATTAATTGTTCCATAACTTCAAAGTTTAATAGGATTAATAAGATTTTTCAGCCTCCCAAAAAGTTGCCATTTATTAAGCATGAGCCAGGCACACATGATCTAATCTCTATAGCAATAGTGGAATATAGCAACATTTTACAGGAGGGGAAGTCACAGTTCAGAGATTATAACAGTCATGCAGCCAGTCAGGAGGAAAGGTGGGAGGGTCCACTTTCAAAGCCCCTGAGTCCTACCATTCCAGAAGCCTGATCACAAATTCCCAACTTGCCTAGTCACTGTCGACCCTTAACAGTGTACTTGCACCAGAGACAACCCTGCCCCTATGAGAACTGAAACTTTATTTTCTTTATTACCTCCACCAGAACCCAGAGTTCCTGCTCAAATTCCACTCACTATGGCCACAGCCTCGTGATGTGGCACAATCAGCACTCACTTGGATGTGGCTGAACACATTTCACATGTTCTTACAAACTTGAGAGCTTCTCTCCTCACTGTTCTCTTCAACAAATATTGCTAGTTTCCTTCATGTGTGAGGCACTGTGGTGGACACTGGGAATGTAGCAAAATGAGATACTGGTTCCCTGTTTCTATGGAGCTTTCATTCTAACTAAGCAGAAGGAGACAGACAATAAACAACCAAATCATAATAAGGATGTGACAGGATAGAAATAAAGAGACTTGGGGAGGGTGGTGCTGAGAATGGGCCATCAGAGCTGGGGTCTAGAGGCTTACCAGCCATGGAAAGAATGAGAGCAGAATGCAGGAAGAATAACGCAAAAGAGTACCGCCTTGAGCTAGGAAGCATTCAATGTGTGTGCTGGCATTAGGATGGTTCATATGGAGACAATGGGAGAAGAAACAGGCAAGAGTCCAGTGCTGATACATTCTTATAATGTACATTTAAACAAAGGAACCATGTTAGCTGGCTCTTCTTTTTTAAATCTCCCCAACTCTCTGTGGGAACTTGGTTTTTGAGGAGGGAATGTTAAGTGAGGCAAACGTGAACACCACTTAGGGGAATACTTAGATATCCAGAGAGAATGACACGGTTTGTATTCTAAGTTGGGAACAGAAATGAAGAGGTGAAGCTGAGAGGGGCACCCATGCCACAAATATGGGTGACAAAGAAACACATGAATGTTCATGAGTCTGGTAGGCTGATCTCCATGCCAGAGTCATAGGCCACAGACCATCCAGCATCAAGGTTGACCAGATAAGTAGGCCTATTCATCCTTATTCTCAAAAGACTCTTCAGAGATTGCCTCTTCTCCTTCAATCTCCAAGTTCAAGATGCCAACTGTGGAGTCATCAAAAGTGTTCAGAATTCAAGGTAAAGTGAAAGTCTAGAGACACCAACATCTTTCATCTCACCAAATGTAAGGAACCAATGTTGTCACCTCCCTCTCTCCCCACCCCATATGACAGGGAGAACATAATGATAACCCAACATCACTTAATTGATAGGTGGCAAATGTGCAATTGAGCCCAGGTCTGTCTGACCCCAATGCCCATGCCCCTTCATCCGTACCACCTAAGAAATCCAGAGACTTCGCAGCAGGGAGCATGAACTCCACAAGTCACTGGTGTGAATGAGTTAGTAGTGACACCCATTCCTAAAGCTCTTCTGAGTTCTACTCTTTAACTTTAGTTCTTTCAAAATTTTCTAGGAAAAATCTTGTCTTTCATATAACATAATTATTAACATTCCCTAATGTGAAGTGACCTGTTAGATTTTAGGAGGCCAACAGTAAGGACTCTGTCCCCAAGTACCAAGAGTCCAGGGTCTAATGGGTGGAGGTAACAGGGGTAAAAATGCAAGATAAGGGAGGCCTCCCTGGTGGCACAGGTGGTAAGTTGCAAAACTATGAAACAATCCACAGCCACTGTAATACGAGTTTGATCCCGGCCAGGATGCTGACCCACATATAGCAGCAGACCACTCCTGTCTCACTACTGCTCCCCTTAGCAGTGTATTTCATTAGATTCACCTGTTCTGTTCCCCACTCTGATTCTGGTGAATCCTCTCACAACCCCTACACCTCTGGCATACACCCCAGCTCTTATATACATAAATAAATAAAATAAATATTCTTTAAAAAGCAGGAAGGATAGGGGCCTCCCTGGTGGCACAGTAGGTTAAGCAGTGCACTGTGAAGCAAACTGCAGCACAAGTTCCATCCCTGCTGCCGGCCAGGGAGGGGACCCACATGGTGCAGCAGACCTCTCCTGCTGTGCCTGCTGTTCCCCTCAGCAGTGTACTTCTGTTGATCTGCCTGTTCTGCTCTCCGCTCTCTGTGGTGAATCCTCTCACCGCCCCCCCCCCCAACCTCTGGCCTATACCCCAGTGCTTGTATGCATAAATAAATAAATCTTCAAAAAAAAAAAAAAAAGGCAGGAAGGATAGATGGTTTTCTCTCCCAGGCCCCTTAAAATTGTATAAATACTAAAGCCAAACTGACACTGGAAATTTGGCTGATATTTTCAGGAACTTTACTGTTTCTGTGCCATTGTCTTCATTCATTCTGTATGGAACACCACAGATTCAGTCCCATTTTATTATTCTATAAGAATATTGTCTAATAAAAAAATTAATAAGTCAGCGTAAAAAAATGACAAGTCTCAGGCAAAGGAATTCTTTTCTATTTTAAGCAAGTCTTCAGAATATTAGCAGGCTAGTCAGCACCTCCCTAGACGGTTATGACCAATTCTAAGTGCAATGTGGGGAACGATAATAACAAAGCATTTATCAACTGCAGGAGCCAGGAGCAGTGGGGAGTGAACTGCAGAAGCCACAGACTCCTAAGACAATTCTACAGAGTAGGAAATATCAGGATGCCTGTTTCACAGACACTGAAGCCGAGGGTGGCTAAAAAACTTGCAGGTTTCCCAGTAAGTACGGGAGGGGACAAAGACGGCGCTTCTGTTCTGTTGAAGCCAGGGTGGATCTTTAAGGTGACTAAAGGATTAGAGAGAAGAAACTAAACTGATGAACCTAGCAGTATTTTTCTGGTGGAGAGGAATCTTGGAGATGATTAATTAAAGCATATTCATGCTAGTTTTTAAATAAATTGGGACAGCTGCTGTGCCTCCCTTGAGGATAGGAAAAAAAAACTGTCACCTTCAGCCTAGAAGGTGAAGATAAGGAATGAGAATAGGAATGTGGAAAGGACAGGAAGCTGGCTGGATGCAGGGGAACTTGGGTATCCACTATGACTGTTTGCCAAGCCACAAGTGACTCCTTATAACCCCACTCTTCTTCAAGAAACATTTCAAATCTCATCTGCTAAGAAGTCTTTTTTTACCCCTTTGGTTATCTTTCCCTTTTTGAGACTACATGTCTTCTCCCCAAATGGCAGCTTTCTAGAGGGAATGAACCAGGCTTGCAAACCTCCTGTCTCCTAAGCACTTCTATGGAAAATGCATGTGCATAGTGATTCTGAAACTATGCATCCAAGCAGCCCAGGCGTCTAGAGTCCACTCTGCTAAACACTAGATGTCTTCTCCAGATCAAGTCCATATCAGTGTTTGTGGGCAATACTGAAATAAAAGAAAAGCCAGGTCAGTCAAAATATTTTATGTAAATGGCAGAAATAACAACAGAATAGATCGAAAGATTTGAGATTGGAGGTGGGGGGCAGCCACAAGTCTCCCAAAGGGACCTCCAGTCTGGAAACTGGGGCTAGATCTCTAGATGAACCAAATGACAGGAAATTGGCTTTAACCCTAGGGGAGTCTGCTGAGAGACCCCCTTCAATCTCATGGCATAGGTCTCTAATCACTTCAGCTGCCTATGGGCTACAGGAAGATAGGAGGGGAAGGGGAGCACAGTGCACTCTCTGCTCCCTACCTCCTCACCTTCTTCCTTCTGGGCCACTGCAGCCACAAATCCAGCTCCACATCAGCCAACTCCCCACCTTCCTCTTCCTATTCTTCCACTGATGTCCACAGGCTTACACATGAGGTTAGGGAGCTCTGGCTTACCATCACACAGAGAAAATGACTTCCCTTCTCTTTCTAGATTAGATTTGACCCAGATGACTTTCAGGCCCAGTAGTCACTGTTCCCAAATGCTCTGTGATCCAACTTATGCAGGAAGAAGATGCAAGAGACATAAACACCGTGGGCACAGCAGGCCAGACAAGAAGAGACCCCATCTCTGGGGCAGTGAGCAGCTGGGCCCTTTCCATGCCCATAATTCCACACCTGGGTACTTGTGTACCACTGTGTCTGATGCCCAAGGCCTTCACCTGAGATAGCGGGTGTTTCTGATGAGGGAAAAAGGGGCCATCCTTCTTCACTGGCAATATCTTTGAGGAGAAAGTAGTCTCTGTGACACAAGTAGAGACTTCCCTACTTCTCCCCAGATAGTCAGTTAAAGGAATGGCTTTCTGCCATGCCTCCTTGCTTAAAAAAATGCTCAAAACACAGGACCAGAGGGCCCAAAAGAGTTGATTTTAGACTAACCCCTTCTAATGGGTCTGCACAACATCTGCTACCATCATTGTTTTTCTTAGCTTTCTCTAAATGTGATACTCTAAGCCTCAAACCCTTCCTGAGGTAAATGTGGCAGAGCAGGGTACCTCCCTCCCCTGGGACTTCCAATAGATCAATGAGTTAGTATTTACCTAGATTCCCTCAGTCTCCATTTTCACAGTCATTTGCTCTTCTCTAGACACTCATACTTGCTCTCCTCCCTCCTTTCCTGTTGAAATATTTAAACACCAAGAATTGGCTAAAATTTTCTTTTATAATTTACTGGTAGCAGGTGAGGTGACTTCCCACTCTCTTCTGGCTGGGGCAGAGGAGGGGTGGTGGAACACTGTCCTTGTTCCCTGCTTGCCTCCTCTAACTCATTCTTAGTCTCGCCAGTCCTCTGGCTAAAAGGCCACCAGCAAAGGGCCGCAGTGGTCCCATCAGAAACCCAGCTGCTTCTCCTCTGCCGTTGTTTCACTGCTCTCTCCACAGCATCTGCCCACTGCCAGTATCCCCCTTCTGCAAAGATTCCTCCTACAACTTTTGTCTCTCCTTCAGCATCACTCATTTCTCCTCTTTCTAATCACTAGCCTTCCCCAGGATGACGTTTTGTCATCCTTCTCTCTCTAAACCATTGCTTCTTTATGCCACCACCACAAAGTTTACCATCATCACATTCCATCCATTACTTTAAATTCAGCATCTTTCTTTATATCACTTTAAATTCAGCATCTTTCTTTAAATCAATTCATTTTTCCCTAAACACGCTTTCAAACTTTTGTATTACTATTATCAGTGAAAAGACAGTAATACATGCTATAAATAGAAAGCAGTAGAAATAAATACAATGAAAGCAATGCAATATTAATGAATTCTAGCTATATACCATTGCCCACTATGGGCTCCAAACCTAAGATCTGCTCTTTCCTTTTGTTAAAAGGGAAATTCCAAAGTATTAGAAGATTAAAGACTAGCACCAAGCTGGGGCTCTCTCTTTGATAGAATCAGAAGGACTGGAAGAGGAATGAAAAGAAAATAAATTTTCACTATGTGATTCAATATTATCATGTCTGTGTACTGACTAAAATTACCAACTGCCAAGATAATTTTCCTATCGAATACAGGGATTAGCTTTATTCCCCCATGGTTCTCTTAAGGGGACTTTACAATTGTGATTTCCTCAGTGGTTGATCATATTTCTTAGTTCCAGTCTACAAGCTTTTTAAAAATGAGATTAGAGACATAAATTGAAACAAGATAGACAACAACACTGGAAGTGTCAGAAGTCATTCTGAACAGCAGCAATCCATTCAGATTAGAGCACAGATACATCCCAGCAGCCTTTTCCATCAGGGCTGGAGCCTGGAATGAGTTCAGAGACTGCCCATCATCAACATCTCCTCATGCCAGCCAACATCGAAAGGTTTTCATGCTAAATGCTGCACAACACATTTCATATTAATGCTCTTCAATCTTCACAATACCTCACGGGGTAGATGATTCACAATAGCTCATGGGATCGATGACACTGTTATTCCCAATATGAGGAAACTAATGTTTAAGGAAGTTACGGAACAGGTCCAGGATTTTCAGTAAGTGGCAGATCCAGAATTTGCACCAAGTCTCTAACTCCAGACCCCATCTCAACTCTTGCATTCCCCCTATACTGAGACACAAAGCAATTTTAATCCTTACAGACCTCAAATTAATAGCCTGTTGTTCTTAAGCACAATTAAGACAATGGGTTGGCACAACAGGAAAACTGTTCAATATGCAATTAAACATAATTACTGGTGTCCTCTAATTGTTTGGGAAAATAAGTTTCGCTTACTTTATAAGCTACAATTCTGGTGTGTGCTAAGAAAATGTTCACATCTTCAGTCTACATTTCCAGCACAAGCATAGCTTATTGATCGAATTTCCAGGGTGGCTCAAAACTATCTTCATTATGTAACTTAGAATCAAATATGATAGGGCTTGGAGGGACCTTAAATACCCTCTCCAACCCTGCATTTTAAAGATGGGCAAATCAGCCCAGAGAAGTCTTCTCCTGGTCTCCTACTCAAGTGCTTGCCATACCTCATGGCCAGACTGCCTAAGGCCAGAAACCTGGCTTTCCACTTAGCAGAAGTGTGCACTTGGTCAAGTTACTTAACCACTCTGAGCTTCAGCAGGAAAGATAATCATAGTAACTATTTCACAGGGTTTAATGAACTAATATTTTTTTTGGTGGTTTATTTTTTTGTTCTTTTTTGTTTTTTTTTTTACTTTTTTTTAAATTTATATATATTTGACATCAGTTGTAATCCCCATGTATTCCCCATCACCATATCACCAGTGCACCATCATCTCAGTCCCCCATGCGCCCATCTAGCCTCAACTCTCCCCCTCCCCCCTCCCCACCAAGTGTCCCCAATTTGTCCTTGTCTTTTTATTTTTGGTTTTTGTGTCTTTATTGTTATTATTATTATTGTTAATGAACTAATATATTTTAACACTAGGAACACTATCTGGGCACATGGCATCTGGCTGATGTATTTAACCACCAATACTGTTTTAAACAGTAAGCTACACATGAATGATGAGTATTAGAAATACTTCAAGATTCTCATCAGGGCTGCAAAGAGCTGCGGTAAGAATGTATCCTTCTTTATCTGCTGAGGAACTGTGAGAAGAGATCTCTAAAATCTACTGCATGGACCGCAATCTATGAAGCAAAGGAGCTAAGCCAGGGTTCGTTCAAGGGAGGAGAAAGGCACAGGAATCAGACCTCAGTGCCTACTATGATGCAGAAATAAGACTCATGTCAGTAACTTTGTGCTTATAAAGGTAGACTTACTTGTTTGGAGAATCATGTTTCCAGAAGAGCTAACTCAAAAAAATCAAATAGGCATGTAACTATTAAACATATACTTAGTAAAAAAAAAAAAAAAAAACCAACCCTAGATACTGTATGATACATAAAGAAATTTAGGTAGGACTGACCAGGGAAAGCTTGGCAAAACTTAGAATTAGACCCCACATCTTTCTCCAACCCCATGGCAGACATCAGTAATCAATCACAGCACATTGCCCACAGAGCATACGCACAGCTTATGTACAGCCTTATAATTCCTCTCAATCCAGTGCTCAAGCTATTGCCAGACCACAGTGTCGTTTTAGGGGATGAGGGTATAAGCAGGCAACCCAAGAATGAGGCATGGGACTAAAACTCAACTGGCACCAAGAATTATTTTTACTTTGATAAGATGTTTACATTTACATCAGCTAATAGCTTAATGCAAAATATATCTTGTATAAATTTTGGCAAGGATTCAAAGCATCCAAGGAACAATATACAGAAGCAATGTGAGATGCTTTTTTCATAAGTCTCTTTACTGGAACATACAAGAAGGCTCTCCAAACATTCTCATTCTTCACAGTCTCCCAGGAGAAAAACTAGCAGCATCTTCATTTGAAAGGTATACAATATGAAGGGGGAAAATAAATGTTTGAAGGAACAAGAGGCTATGTGGTGTTTATAAAAGATGCCTTGGCAGTGTGGGCCATCTCGATCTCGGCCAATGGGCAAAGAACTAGGACTCAAAGAAACAAAACCAGAAGAAGGGGGTCCAGAACTGTGAGAAGCATTTCTGCTGGTCTACTGACCACGGAAGTGTTGCCACTCTCTGCACATACTGCACATACAAAGGAGGTACCAAAATAAGGGGAAAGAAAGCCAGGATTTCTGTTCCATCAGGGTCCAATCCTGTGTGGTTTCCACCCATTCTCTGCCCCAACCCCACCCTCAGGTCCACGCACAGCATACCAGTAGGAAAATCTAGAAGTAACAGACTATTTAATTCAAGTCAAAATCTTTTTAAAAACCCTACCTTGCTTACATTTTTTCCAAGCATCCCAGTCTCTGTTTCGGACACTGACCCTACAAGAAAAGACTGTAACTGAAGCCATTTATCTCCCAAAGGCCATTATCCAGATTCCCTCAGGGACTACAAGTAATGTTTCCTTTGGGCACCAGAGATTGATGGGGAGAGGGTTCAGGAAGACTCAGAGGGCTTTGCTGAGGGAAGCCTGCTCCAGGGTGGCATATACACCAGGCTACTTAGAAAGCAGCTGGGAAGCTTACAATCATTTCATTGGTAAATAAATATCTACTATTAAGAATAAAGAAACTATTAACTTCTCAGTTTTAAGTCTCCTTTTTGTGTTTCAATGTAATTCCTTTTTAATTTTTTGAACAAGAAAAATGTTTTCATGGTTCAAACAGCAAAAGATATAAAAGGGTGTATGTAAAAAATCTCCACTGCCAACTGCTCACCTCTTCCCGAACCAACCCAGCTGTGGATCCTCACCCACGGTTCTTTGCACAGAGGGAAGATCTATCTCCACCTTGCTTCTTTCACTTAACATATCTTGGGGATCTTTCTACATACTGGTATTTAGAAAGCTTTTCATGGGGCCTCCCTGGTGGAGCAAGGAGTTTAGCACTGCACTATGAAGCATCCGCAGCCACTGCAGCATGAGTTCAATCCCCAGCCAGGGAGTTGACCCACATGCCGCAACAGACCTCTCTTGCCTCTCCTGCTGCTCCCCTCAGCAGTATATGTCAGTAGATCTGCCTGTTCTGCTCCCCATTCTGTTCTCTGGTGAATCTTCTCACACTGCACACCTCTGGCCTTTACCCCAGTTCTTGTAAGCATAAATAAATCTAAAAAAAAAAATAAGTTAAAAAAAGAAAGCTGTTCACAGTAGACTTAATGTTTAATTTATATGTAACATAGATTTGAAGTATTCCACCAGATGATTTGACAATCATGTACCCTCATGTAATCATCATCTAAAACAAGATGTAGGACATTTGTATTGTGTTCCTTTCTAATCAACCCACCTTAGCACCGCCACCTTGATTTCTGTCACTATGGTGCACTATTTTTTATATACCTCCTAATGTTATAATTATATCATGTTCCCATTACAGACCAGTCATGAATTCCCTGAGTTATTCAACCCCTCTGGGAAGCTTTCCCCAACAGCTCCTGCCTGCCCACACCAGCTGCCCCATTTAAGATCAGGTGCCCTACTGCTGGTCCCACATGTGGCCTTGCCCTCAACACTGTCTGAAGTGATTGATCTTTTCTCCCTCTGGACTGTAAGCTGGAGCTCCATTCTTTGTCACCAGTGTATTCTCTAGTACCTACTGAAACTATATATTAAACTCTTTCCCCAAGGAGGTTTGTAATTAGAAAGTAAAAGTATCAATTCCCTGACCAGTGTTGCCATGGAAGTGACTAAATGCAAACTTCACTTCACAATTAACAAAAGAGGCCAAAATCTTATCAAGAGGCAAAGGTGAGTCAGCCCTAAAATGTGGAAGAGACACTCCCAGGGCTGTCTGCAAATGGTGAGTGGCCTCCATGTTAGCTGTCTGTACTGGCCTAGGAGAAAGAATGAGGGACATTTTAAGAATTGATGTCTGAGGTTTTGAAAATAAATCAGAGGCCCATCTTGGGTTTAGCATGAAACATGCACAGATCAACAGATCACTGGGCAGTAAGCTTTAAATTGTAAAAGGGGAGGTAGGTTTTTGGACAAAGAGCATCCACAATGATGTGGGCTTAAGGTTGAGGGGAGATAAATGATCAGGAAAACCTCTGCTTTGAGGTCTGAGAAGTAGGAGGTATTGTCAAAATAGAGACATCTTTGAAGAATACTGAAAATTGAGCTGCAGAGAAGGCAAAGAGGAAAAATCACAAAACCAGCAGAATAGCTCCCAAGGGACAATCAAATGAGCTACCTGAACAGTTGAAAAATGTTTCGATAGAGCTGACTGAGCAGTCAGATTCTGGGGCAGCTCTCAACTAAATTATTTCTGTATTGGTTTGAGCTGAGCTTGAAGTAGGGCAGAGATAAACCGCCACAACCTCAACTGTTATTACCTTGGTCACTCAGTGCCCCAGGAAAACCCTATATTTAGCCATGAAAGCAGGAGCAGTATATAAAGGTACAGGGGAGAAGGGAAGAACCCACCTCATGGAAATCATGAGGATGACATTCCCATTACTTGGCTGAGGAAATCTACTGAATCATTTTTAAGGAGCCTATAGGAAGAGAGGACTTTTGACTGTGCAGTTTGTTTATTTTCTTACACAAAGCACAAGCATGGCTAGGATGTTCTCATTTAAAAGAATGAAGTAAATCTCTTTAATTTGCTTTACTTTTAGATATTCCTGATTATCTAAAAGCTGAAACTGCCAAGGGGATTTTAACAATAAAAGCAGCAACCTGTACTGAAACATATATAAAAAGAAACAGTAGGATGTAGCTATATATGCTTTATCATTTAGTCTTTTTAAAAAAGATTAACGCAACTCTTCTGCCAAAAGAATTACATAGGTAAATAATTCTGAAAAATATACCATTTCCATTTTATTAACATTCTAAATATAGCAGGCACATAATACAATAGTCTTTATTTCAGAAGCAAGAACTAGATACGTAATGTCTCTATTTCATATAAAATTTCCTTTTGCACGTTATTATATGTTAGATATCTATTGTTAATGTGCATATGGGTCCTTCATTTTATGCTCATTCCTGGCAAATACATGTCTATTTTCTTTGCAAACTTTTGAAAACTGCTGCTCCAATATAAATGTTCTCATCACAAATTTCTCCCATAGGCCCACCATTCATAGAATGACGATTACAATAATTCATTCCCAAATGGCTGTTACCTTTTAACTTCATGGGTTCCCACTGTCATTTCTGGTGGCGTTGCACAAGGTCCTGGACTGCCAGTCAATTCCAGCAAGCAAGACAAGGTAAATGATCCTAAGAACCACTTCCCTGTTCTTCCTATAGGCACTCTCAATCCCTTCCCAAAACATCTGACTGGAATTCTCTTTTCTCATTAAATAAAACAGCACAGGGATCAGCTCTAAAAGGGAGGAAGTCTATAAAAATGGTCTGACTGTTGTAGTGCTCTTCTTTTCATTCAGCCATCTCCCCTACTATGACAGCAACATCTGACTTTCAGGGAAGCCACTTTCAAGACTCTTACATTGAGAATTCACTGTCCCCCATTGGGGAGTGCTGCTGCCTCCTACTTGGACCCTGCTCTCTAGGTAGGAAGCTCAACTCAGCATGCTTTTAATGCTCACAAAGTCACTCTCTGGGAGGGCTCCCAGGAGCTGTCCTCTTGGGAAGCTGAGCCTTCTTATTAGGAAAAAGCAAAGAAATTGCTGTGGGCGCTCACCTACAGAAGAAAGGTTTGAGTTTTTGTCATTCTGAGCCCCCAAGTAGCAGAGCTGTTGTGCATACTACCTACAGTGGATAGAACTGTATCCAGCAAAATTCCTATGCTAAAACCTCCACTGTGACTGTATTCAGAGACACAGCCTCAAGGAAGCAATTAAGAAGTCACAAGAGTGAGGCCTGAACAATAGGACCAGCATCCTTAGGAGTCCTTAGGAGAAGAGCGACACTAGAGACTTCTCTCTTTTAAACCACATATGGAGAATAGGCCAGGTGGGGAAAGAAAGGAAATGTCATTTACAAACCAGGAAGAGATAGATGTCTCATCAGAAACCAACTCTGCTGGCACCTTGATCTTGGACTTTCAGTCTCCAAAACTGTGAGAAAATAAGATGTCTGGTGTTCTAGTCATCCAGTCTGTGTTATTTAGTTAGAGCAGCCAGAGTAGACTAATACACCAACCATACTGTATTGGATTAAACAGGTTATATTTTTCTACCAACAGAATGTACAGCTACTTTAAGGAGCTATTTTGAAACATAAATGTTAAAGAGGTCACAGAACATTTCCAGTATTTTTACAAATATTTTATAGATTCAGGACCAAGCAAAATTAAGCAATATATTATTTAGGGTTAAAAACATTTGCAATAAAACCATAAGGACTATAAGGGAAATGATAAAAGCAAAATTCAAGAAAGTGGTTGCTTCTGGGATGAGGGAGCAACAGCTGGAACTAAAGGAAAATCCCTCCTTGCTAAAACTGTTATATGGATGGAGATTCCATGGGTGTTCACCTAATTGAGTAATCTATTTTTGTTACATATATTGCTTCCTAGCGATTAAATAATTTTATTGTGACATTTTATAATTATTTTAATATTTATAATTTTAAAAGATGTTGGAATAATATAATACCTATCAGTTAATAGTGGTTATTCAGAAGATAGGAGACATGAACATGTCTCCTAATTCTACCACCCTAAATCTTCTTAATTATCATAACATGCATATATATTCCAAATTCTACCACCCTAAATCTTCTTAATTATCATAACATGCATATATATTCACATTTAGAAAAAAAGTTAAGAAATTTAAAGGAGTGAAAGAAACTACTGACCAATGTGATTACTTTCATAGTTTATTTAACCTTTCCTCCCTATTTCCATTTTCCTGGGAAAAGTTGGAAGAACAATTGACAATCTTTAAGAAAAAGACATCAGTTGGTCTAAAATAGTTTCGATCGTCAGACTCTATGGCACACTATTGATTTATTATATAAATGACACATAAAATTACTTGAAATGTATGCTTCAGCTGGAATTAAACCACATTTCTTGAAATGAAAATAATAACTATGAGGTTATAATAATAATTCAATTACTCTGTAGTCTAGTTATTAGGAAACCTCTAGGAAACAGATATCCAAGGAAGGAAATCTCTTATTTCCTTTCCTTTTAGGCAATTTAGGCAAATTACAGACATTCCCCTTTCAGAACTGAAGGCTATCAAGAGAATTTCAAGTATAGTTCATTTATATTAATGTCTTCAATTTAGAATTTCTTGAACCTTTCTTTCTGTATGATGGCAGTTTTCAGTTCAAATTGAAATAATTTTGTAAAATAGTAAGTTGCAAATCAAAAGAAGTTCTGTGTGTAGCTTCTACATTTTAATAGAAGAGAAAATTATTTGAAAGCAATCATTTTCTACACTTAATGAATCTCTAATTTCCTTCCTTTTTGGCTCTGCCAACTGAATAGTTGACTAAAACCTAATAGAGTTTGGATATTCAATACAAAACAGTTTTTATTCTTTGGAAAATGAAACCACTTTGCAAAATTTGCCCTAGACTTAAGGTATTTCAGGCTCAATAATCCTGAGTACAATTCAATTCCTGAGTACTTATCAATTTTACTGGCATTATTTGGATGTGTGTATGTCAGTCTATCTCTTACTAGAGAGTAAGTTGGTTAAGGAGGGGTAAGTGAATTGTGCTACTTAAGGAATGCTTGAATGAAGTTGGTTCAAATTACAGTAAATTTCTTGAATCAAGTTGGGTCACATTATGGTAAATTTCATAAAAGAAATATGTGGGCAGTTTCTTTAGTTCTCAGGTTGGACTGAAGGGAGGAGGGAAAGAGGGACAGTGATACCAAAAATAATTTCAAATGGGAGAAAAGTACCAAAAGAATTTCTGTATTAGTCATTCATTTCTTCACGTATTGTGTACCCATTATGAATCATCTGCTGAATATGAAAATAAATAAAATTATGTAAATCAAATTACACCTCAATAAAGATGCTTTTACAAGGAAAAAAGTAATCATGCAAATCCCCGCTGCAGAGGGTCTCACAATCTAAGTCAGGTAATTCTGTGAAAGGAAGAAAGTGAGACAAAAGAAATGCCTCCTAATGAGTTTCTGGGGTGATGGCAACATCATCAACAAAGGCCTGAGAGAGTGGAACTGCAGGCTGAATTGGAGCACAGTGTACAGTTGGTTGGGAATGGCAGAGTCCTTAAGTGGAATAGAGTGCTCATGGCAAAAGGCTGAGGCAAACATACTGTAGAGGGGTTTGTTAAATCACAAGAAATAAGTTGAAGAGTTCAGATTTATTTTAGTAAGCAATGGAGAGCCCTTAAAAGTTTCTGAGCAGAGAACTGACATATCCTGAGTGCTACTTCAAAAAGATTTCAGCTACAGTGTTCAGTGGAAACTAGACATTGGAGATAAAACAGGGAATTGTTTTCCAAGGCCAGCACAATTCAAGTGAGAAGCAATCAGTATCTTCAAGACCTGTTTGTGATTAAAAAAAAAAAAGACTAGAATGGTACTTCTCTACCTTTATAATAACCACCTATTAAAACCTACATCAAACTTTGTTTAACATCAGGAAACTGACCAGGATTCCCACTATCATTGTTTTTATTTTAGATTGCCCTGGAAGTCCTGACCAATGCAGTAGAACAAGAAAAAAAGAAATAAAAAACATATATTTTGAAAAGATAGAAAAAAATCTTTTAAAAGACAGTTTTGTAACATAGTTGAATCTAGAGATGAATTAGGCTACAAATTGACTATTAAAACAGAGAACATGGTGAATACATATTTTCATAAGAAAAGCATCATAATCCCTTTCTCTGTGGGAAGATCCGTGTAAATGAGAAGCACACTGAAACATTCAGAAGTCTACTCTAGATATCTCAACCTGAGAAGACTAATTGTATTCTTTGAATACCCTACACAGCCTTCCAGACAGAAATCACAACAATAACATAGAAGTTGATTCTGGTTTTCATGTATAATTTGCTATCAATGCAAGAGCAAACAATAGGGGGGAAAATCCTCCACTTTTAAGTATAGCCCCAGTTTACAGCTACTTTCTCCTATAGCAGCTCCAAACGAAACTCTCAGCACAATAGCTTTCATGGGAAACAAGCATCAGGATTGCTGACTGGGGCTGGTCGATGTCGAGGGAAAATCATACATGAGAGTCAGCAGCTAAAGAAATATATCCACCAGCTATTGGGTTTAAACAATATAAATGTTTGGGTTGATAAGGACCCAAAACATTTGAAACCCACTTGGGATAGATGAGAACTGAAGGTTCTGCATTGTACTACCAGGCATAAAACTGAAAAGCAAACTTCAACATTACCTGCCTGTATGAGAACCTAATAAAGAATGTTTGCAGCCAAGAGACACGTGCATTTAACAGGAAATACTTCATGGGAATATTCTGAACTAGCTACAGGATAAAATAGATTAGAATAAGTCAACCATATCGGATTTCAGTTCCTTAGACCAATTTTAAGACCGTCCACAGCTGATTCCTTCCTGTCTATTCTAATCTTACAGTTCTTCTCCATTAACGTGTCTTGAACGTGGCTCACACACTTGTTCACCCACTTCCTCACTCCCTTGAGCATAGGGTCACCTTGAACAGCTTTTCGCCCATGTAAAGTTTCTTATCCCATCCTTCTTTTCTCTTTTTCTCCTTCTGTGTTCTTTGAGTTTTATACCATGAGTGTCTTTTTTTTTTTTTTTAAAGATGTGGGGGGTGGTGACAGAATCCACCAGACAGAGCAGGATGCAGAACAGGCAGATTGACAGAAACACACTGCTGAAGGGAGCAGCCGGCAAGGCAGGAGAGGTCTGCCTATGCCATGTGGGTCCCCTCCCTGGCCGGCAGCAGGGATCGAACTCATGCTGCAGTGGCTGTGGTTTGCTTCATAGTAGGTTGCTTAACCTACTGTGCCACCAGGGCGGGCCCCCATGAGTATGTCTTAATTTACCATTTTAAAACCTATGATTTAACCAAAGTTATAGGTACATTATTCACAAACCAATTCATTTCTTAATACTCCATATGATCATTAAGGCATCAAAAAAGATCGACTAAGCCTGTACAATAGAGAGCAGTACTTTGCAATTCAAAGTAAATTTTTGTAAGAAAGGAAATCTGTCTTTTCCTCTATATAAATTAAGACAAAAAGATACTAGGAAAGGGTCCATAGCACTTCTTTCCTTAATTTCCCACCCTATTCGAGACTGACTCTTCATATTGCCTTTCTTTTTGTTTGTCTTACCAGGTTCTTCTGTACCAGTCCTGGGTTTGCCAGTGATGCCCATAGGATGACTAGTAGGTTAGTGGGCTACCCCATAATTAAAGAGCAAGCTGGCCCCTGGAATACATATGACCCTCAAAGCATGAAGTGAGGCCTTCTGAGTGGTATCACCACATCTCCCAGGCTTAGGAGGAAGCCCAACAGATACCCCAGGCTATCTAATGAATGTATCCCTGTGTGTGCTGCTATAGGCCAGAGAAAGTCTGAATTTGATCTAATGTAAAAGCAGAAATAATTACATCTGTGACCACGTTAGAAGAATCCTGAGTTATACTCAAGTGCAAATCACATCCTTAAATCAATTCCTCTAATGGACGTTGGGGGGCAAAGTGCAGCAACCCTTCCAACTGCTTCCTTCCTCTTTACAGTCAGAGACTCCCCATCCACCAGTCTGACCCTGGAAGTAATCACTGACAGCAATATCTCATATTAAAAAAGATCACTAAGTACTTACACTATGAGTTTAAAATTCATATAAATCAAAGGAAATGCCTGGGACAAAACCCTAGATACATGAATCCCAGAGCACTGCTCTACAAGTTACAAATCACCTTGTCTTTACCTCCTTTGCTTCCTAAGTGAATTCATGTGGGAATGAACAGGATTCTCATATAATCCCCAGGGGCTGTAAGAATTGATAAATCCTATAGAAAGCATCAGGATATATTTAACAGAATCAATTAAAATGTTCACAGCTTGGCTCCAATAAATCTTCTGACAATATATCCTGCAGATATAACTCAACAAAAGGAAACAGATCTGTGCATGCAGATGTTCGCTAAACCTTCACCCAGAGAATGGGGAAACCAGACCTAAATGATCAATGACAGGCAATGGGTTAGCAAATTGTGACCCATCAATCCAACATATGTAATTACAGCCAGGATGGTATTACACATGGAAAAACATTTGTGGAGTAAATAACAGCAAAAAAAAAAAAAAAACAGAACTGTGTATCTATGGTTGGAAATACAATTTTTTAAATGTTAAGTATCAACCAAGAAAGAAAAAAAGAGGATATAAAAATTAGAATGGATGATATTAGGGTGGAGAGAATATGGCTATTTTTGTTGTTCCTGGGCTTTCAAGCTACCATCACAGTATTTTTTGCCATTTACAAAAGAGGAAAAATCAATTCTGTGTCAACCTAGACAAAGAGGGACACGAGTGGGCATGGGAAAGAGATTTTTCAGCACAGAATTAATTCCTTCTCTAACGAGTTGTGAGGCCTTCACCTGCCAGGTGCTCTCTCCCCAACATAGATGCCAGGACAATAAAGAGGCATCTGGGAGTGACAAAGGCAGCGTTTCCATGGTTTCCCAGCACAGCATGACCTCCCCCCATCAGTCCCTCTAATGGGAGCTTTTTTTTTGGTGGCACAGGTTTGAAGGTGCCCATGCTAAAGGCAAACAGTTCCAGAACAAGAGATTTTTGTCATTCCTTGCATGAGCCACAGAACGGGACAGATGCTCCTGGCCTGGAAATTAAACAGCACAAGTTCTGGGAGGCCCACCGGAAAGGATCAGCAGTCTGGAGCAGGGAACCTGGAGCACTCAGCCACAGGGCGCAGGGGTGAGGCCCACAGACCTGCCCTTCCTTCCCCAGGCTGGCTGAAGTTGGAGCTAGGCAGCAGGGTGGCATTTTTCAAACCATGTACCATGTCACCTCTTAGTGTTCTCATTGCCATCCACTGCAAATGCATCACAAATTCACTGCTGGTACTTAATTACATGATGGGGATGAGCAGCCCCCTCCAGGAGCCCCAGACAGCAATCCTCAATGTCAGAAGATTTGTGGGGCAAGCAGGGAGCACAAGAAATAGACCAGTTTAACCACAGGCCACCCTTCTCCATTACTTTCTCAACAATACTTAAAATGGAAATTTGCAGTTTCATAGAACTGCAAAGTAACTGAAGCTAAAGAAGCAGGCAAACAGATTTCTACTCCAGCTTCAAGCTAAGCCACAAATGTCCCTGTAACTGAGGTTTCCCTGAGTAGAACATGGATGCTGCAGTCTCTTGATGAATGTTAACTCCCTAATCTCCAATAAAGCTTGGTTTCTGGGCCTCCCTAGTGGCGCAGTGGGTTAAGCTACATACTATGAAGCAAACTGCAGCCACTGCAGCATGAGTTTGATCCCTGCTGCCGGCCAGGGAGGAGACCCAGATGGAATGGCATGGCAGACCTCTCCTGCTGTGCCCGCTGCTCTCCTCAGCAGTGTACCTCTGTTGATCTGCTTGTTCTGCTCCCAGCTCTGTCTGTGGTAAATCCGCTCACACCCCACCCCACCTCTGGCCTGTACCCCAATGCTTGTATGCATAAATAAATAAATCTTAATAAAAAATAAAAATAAAGCTAGGTTTCCTTTCTTTGCATACTCCTACCATACGTTTTTTACCTTGCTTTCTCCCATAGAACTGTCTATTGATGGGAGAAATTTGTCTTAGTTAACACAAGTCCATAATGTTTCACAGTGAGCATGGCACACTGTAGGCTCTGAAAAGGTAAGAGCAGAACGGAAATAAATAAATGCAAAAACAATTAGAATGAATGGGGCCTCCCTGGTGGTGCAAGGGATTAAGTCTTAGCACTATGAAGCTATCATCCACAGCCATTGTAGCACAAGTTCAATCCCTGGCCAGGGAGAGACCCACATGGCACAACAGACCTCTCCTGCCTCGCCCGCTGCTCCCCTCAGCAGTGTATTTCAGTAAATCTGTCTGTTCTTCTCCCCACTCTGTCTCTGGAGAATTCTTTCAGCCCCCCCCCCCCACACACACCCCTCTGGCCTGTAGCTCAGTTCTTGTATACATAAATAAATAAATCTTAAAAATAAAAAATAAAACAATCAGAATGTCAGCATCTAAATGTTATAGTGACATCCAGTAGAAATATAATGCCAACCAAAAATGCAAGTCACACACATAATATTAAATTTTTCAGGAGTCACATTCAAAAAAGTAAAAAGAAATTAATTCTATTAATATATTTAACCCAATATGTCCCAAATATTATCATCTTAACAACATGTAATGAATGCCACAAAGTCAATGAGATTATTTACATTCCTTTGTGTGTGTGTGTGCTGTCTTTGAAAGTCCATGTACATCGTACATCTACTGAACACCCCAGTTTGGATTACCCATGGGCAAAAGCTCCACAGTCACATGAGGTTAGCAGCAAACACTTTCCTAGTAACAAAGACGTTGATTTCCAGTTTTCCATTAATTTGCATGCTACCACTTTATATTTGTTTTCATGGAGCTAGAGAAATATTAAGTAGGTGTATATTTTCCTCTTTTACAAGCCTACTTGGATAAATGTCTAGGTCTGAAAACACTGTTTTCAATTAGATCCAAGTCAAGTCTTTACCAAGAGCCATATTTATTAAGGAAAATTTAACAAACACATGAGCAAGCAAGCACTGCTCTAGAATCTAGTACTTAGGGTGGTTTTCTCCCACTTGTTTGAGCAGATAATTAGTAGGTTGTGTTGTTTAGTAATTATTACCAAAGAGCTAAACAGTTCCCTACTAAAGTCTACTTTTCACAAATATTACATAAACAAACGATTAGTAGTTAAGAGTAGGCTTTGATGCTATCATGATGGCATGAGTACCAAGGACCCCGGAATGCCAGAAGCCTTTCCTCACATTCAGCCCCTCCTGGCTGGCTGAGCAGGTCTGCTCTACACAGGAATAGTAGCGCAGCAGGGATCTGACATTACCTGGGTCAGCGCCAGTGCCCATCATCCCAATACTAAACCTGACCAAAGTCTCAACAACAGAGGCTTATGTGGCCTTCCTACTTTTCTCACCTTATCACCCCACTATTCTGCAGGCAAATCTGGTCTCAACTTGAGACCAGCCTACATGGTTCTCAATCTGTGATCCCAGACTAACTATCCTCTCAGTAGCATGAGAAAAGACAGGGAAATAGCCCTTGGAAGCTAGCCCAGGAAGCCAGTCCCTGCCAAGGTCAGCTTACCAGAGGCCAGATGCAGGGAGGAACTGACCATCCATGTGATTCTGCCCACCAGTAACCAGGGCTGACCAAGCTTTGGTCACTGACCCATCAAATTGGCATTTGTTCCTCTCTATGGGGCAAGGTACAGCTACAAAAAGGGGAACAGAAAAGTCCCTTGCCCTAAGACTGTCCAAAGTTTCTGATGTCAGATGCCAATGTATACCAGGCTCTCAGATGAAAATCGATAATCCTGAGAAGTGAGGTGCCAGACAGTTTGTTCAGAAAAAAACTCAGAGAATTGAAGCAGACTCTTCTTCATTTTCTCAGAAGGCAAAATGAAGCCTGGAAATGGGAGAGAATATTCTTTGAAAGAGCCTGGAAAAGGAAAACTCCATGCATTTTGTCAATTCAGAACTGTGCAACCACTATTTTGAAATGGTATGGTCTTAAAATAATACTATTGATCTGCAGCTCTTACAGCTATATGCAGCAATCTAGGAAGTTAAAGGATAAATTACTGGCATTTTTTTATTTGTACTTTTTCTCCAACCACCTTTCCTTCAAATGATTTATTTTAATTAAAAGAGGAAAAGAAACATAAAAAGAACTATGAACCTTTTTCCTTAAAGTATTATGTGGATCTGGATTTTATTCTCATCAATATATCCTTTCAGCTCTGTGTATTGACTTTTCATTATTCAACGCCTATCAAGGATGGGCACTCACTGACTGAAAGGACAATAAGCATTCCACACACACCTGAAAGACTTGCAGTAGGTACCATCTGGTGAGGACAGGACTGTGCTGGGAAGACAAATGAGTGGTGTGTCTGCCTGCTTTCCTGACATTTAAGCAAGCCAGCTAAAGCAAGGGAAAGCACCAGCAGGGGAAAAGCAATAAAGCATGAAGCCCCTCAAATAGCTTTTCTGAGTGACACTGCAATGCCGGTGTTGGTTCATTAAAAAGGATAAAGAGGACATGACCATTGTTAAGGGAGATGGACTGGGAATCTTGATTAGCCCTGATTGCTCTGGGTGTGTTCCTATTGTCACATAAGACTCAGTGTCCATAGCCTTCCTCTTCTCTCAAGGTTGCTACGCTACGAGAATTTTTTTCCTTGCTTGAAATCAATAGCAACTAGAATTCTGATTTGAGCAAACCAACTGTAGAAGAAACTGAGGGGGGAGTTCTGTTATTTGACATTAAGGAATTGCTCATATTTTAACTGTGATAACATTATTGTGGTTTTAAGAGTTCTGATCTTTTAGATATACATATATAAGATATATATTTAGATATATATATTAAAGATTAGGGATAAAATGATATAGGATATGAGTTTGGCACAGTATGGAGGGAATCCTACTACAAGACTTCACTTTAAAACATTTGAGTGATTTCTGGCAAGACAGGTTAGGAGAGCATGCAAAAATAAGACCAGTCATTTGAAGTTTAAAACTGTTGGTATATTTTGTTATTTGTTCTACTTTGATGTACATTTGAAATTTTATGGGTTTTTTTGTTTGTTTGTTTTTGTTTTTTAAAGAGTACTGGTAATCAGCAAGGAAAGGGGGAAAAGTGTTCTTCCTTTTTGGAAAGAATTTTTAAATCCCTCCTCAACTTACCATTGCCTAGATATTATCAAAAGCCATTCAAATTTAGCACCAAGAATGGGTACATCCACCCTATTTTTATTTAAGGTTACAATCTCATCTTCTCTCTTTCCCTCAGGAGAGAAATTTAGTTTTTGATCACCTCCAAGAAACAACATCCTACGATACTGAAACTGACAGGGAACAGTCTACAAAATCCTATGTTTTATATTAAAAGCCAGAAAGCCTTGCTCGTGGTACAAGGGGCTAAATCTCAGCACTATGAAGCTATCAGCAGCCACTGCAGCACAAGTTCTGTCTCTGGCCAGGGAGCTGACCCACATAGCACAGCAGACCTCTCCTGTCTCACCCGCTGCTACCCTCAGCAGTGTATTTCAGTCAATCCACCTGTTCTGCTCCCGACTCTGTCTCTCACCCCCATACCTCTGGCATACACCCCAGCTCTTGTATGCATAAATAAATAAATCTTTAAAGAAAAATGTTAGGAGCATTGCCATGTACTTTATTAACAGCACATGACAAAGCACACATTCTTGGTAAGAATTCAAGGTATGAAGGGATAACATCTAAGACAAAAAGACGACAATTCCATAGGGCAGGTAGAGAACTGAAACTAGAAAACAAAGAAAGAGACAGTTCACCACCTCTAAATTCTCCTTAAAACCATGGCTACCTTGGTCCTCCCCTGGTGGCGCAGTGGGTTAAGCAATGCACTACGAAGCAAATCGCAGCCATTGCAGCACGAGTTCGATCCCTGCTGCCGGCCAGGGGGGGGACCCACATGGTGTGGCAGACCTCTCCTGCTGTGCCCNCTGCTCCCCTCAGCAGTGTACTTCTGTTGATCTGCCTGTTCTGCTCCCCGCTCTCTGTGGTGAATCCTCTCACCCCCTACACCTCTGGCCTGTACCCCAGTGCTTGTAAGCATAAATAAATAAATCTTTAAAAAAAAAAAAAAAAACCATGGCTACCTTAAAGTCACCTATAAACCCTTTTACCCTGCAATTCTAGTAATGTGTTATAACCAAATAATTTAGCAAATGCACAAAGAGATGTGTGCATCCATGTTTACCAGAACTTTTTTATAACAGGTAAAAAAATTTTTAAAGTCTATTAGTAGGAAATGGTTAAAGTACTGATTTGACATATAATGGAATTATATGCGAACTTTAACAATCTGATGTCTGAGGTATAATATTAAATTAGATGGTGGGTTTCAAACAGATTTTATAAAATTACATCTTTATATTAAAATAAACATTTTGTTTTATAGAAAAGAGCTATAATAATAAAATATTGACAATTGTGTTTTCTGAGTCATAAAATTAAAAGGGATTTTTACCTTCCTCAGGTAAAGCTCTGCATGATCTGAGGTTTTTGTCAATAAGTGTAGACTATATCAGGACTCCTAAAAAAATGTTTAAGACAATAACAACAGTGGGCCTCCCTAGTGGCACAGCGGGTTGAGTGCTGCACTGTGAAGCATCGCAGCAGAGAGGCACGAGTTCCATCCCTGACCAGGGAGGGGACCCACATGGAGCAGCAGACCTCTCCTGCCTTGCCCGCTGCTCCCCTCAGCAGTATATTTCAGTCGATTTGCCTGTTCTGCTCCCCACTCTGTCTCTGGAGAATCCTCTCACGTCCCGCAACTCTGGCTGTACCCCAGTTTTTGTATGCACAAATAAATGGGAGGAGGGAGGGAAACAATAACAACAGAACCAAGAAGAAGAGGTCCAAAGTAGGTAAATACATTACCAGAGTTCAAAAACTGCCAAATAATCCAGGTAAACAATTCCAGGAGGAATTACAATAACCTAGGGGGATTACAATTCTTTGATTTCCTTTAAGACACCTATACTGAGTAACTACTCCATTCCAATCACTGTTCCAGGCCTTGAAGAGGGAAATAGATAGCACATTATGTCATGTCCTCAAAGGGCTTTTAGTCTAACTAGAACAAAGGACACATATACCCCAATAAATGAAATGCAGAACTCAGGGAGGTCAAATGGGAGTTGTGCCTGGTACAGGGGTATACAGGAGGAAGTATCTAAGCTGACCAGGGGGGAAGAAGTGAGAGAGTAGTTAGAAAACGTTGCAGGGGAGTCACAGTAGGATGAGAAACTGTTTGCCATGTTTGGAGAATAGCCATCTCAGGCACATGGAATTTGAGTAGCTGGGGCTATGAAGGATGGAATGAGAGACAGGTGTTGTGCAGTGTAGTCCTTTGGAAACACAGATGACACATGAGGTAAGGGGGTAAAATTAGGAGGTCAGCAGACCTTGTGTGTGAATGGCCTCTGAAGCCCTACTGAAGCATCTGAATACCAACTGACAAAGACTTTCTTCGACCAACTTCTATCATGCTCCTCTGAAGTTTCTTCTCAACCACACCTTGACCATGGACCTCATGTCCATCCTTTCAGAGTCTAGTTTTAGCAGTATCCTGCTAATAAGGCAGTTTACAATATATCCTCCACCCTCAATACATTAATATTGAGTGTCTTGATTCCTTCATATCTGGCCTAACTTCAGCAAGAATCCCAAGAGGTCAATTTAGCAGGAATCTATCTTCCTTTCCCAGTAATTTCACCTCGTAGTACATTTCCATCCATCAATCTCCCCTTCCCTGTGCCTGCCTCACCACCGCTACCACCACATCATCCTCCACTTGCATTTATATTTAGAGTCAAGTCCAACTTCCTTCCCTTATACTTCAATATCTACCATATTTTCCTCCTTACTGTTTTTACAAGTGTCAAGAATAATTTTTTCTTTAATACAACCTGAGCGCACCAGGGAACCTGTGCAAGGTATTGGCTTTTCCAAGTTCAATCAGTTCGACAAGAGAGCAGAAAAATTGCCACAAGTATGTCTTACACTAGCAAACACTTTCTGAATGCCGGCTGTATATCAGGCACTGTACTTAGAACACTGCCTACACTGGCATGTGTAAACATCACTAAGAACCTAGAAGGTAGAAAATGGTATTATCCCTGTTTTATCAGTCAGGGAACTGAACCTTAGTGTGGTTTAGCAATCTGCCCAGTCCATGCAGTTAAGAAGTCACAGAGCTAAGAATTCATCTGGGCTCTCTACCTCAAGCCCAGGTTTGGTTCTGGAAAATACTATCAATATGATGAATCTAAAACTCATTTTCTTCCAAAATATCTCAGACATACCTATAAATAACCACAAACTGAGTTCGTACTACAAGGAATTTGGTTGATGTGCAACCAATGGGATAAGCAAAGTTTTGTCAGCCACAAAAATAAGACTCTGAAAAATCTAAGAGAAATAAGATGAAATTGGATCTGTCAAGGGACTATTTTTTTTTTTTTTTGACTCAAGAGAAACCATTAGGGAATAGGTAGTTTTGTTTTTGCTTATTTAACAAGTAGACACAGGTGAGAAATATAAGGTAGGGACCAAAGGGAACCCAAAGGTGGGGGAGGTTTCCTATTTGGATTGAGGAGAATAGGGAATGGAAAACTTTGTCATTAAATAGGGGAGTGGAGTCAAACACACCCAGGTGGATGGAGGCAGAGAGGAATCCCCAGTGACACCAGGTTATTTAAGAAAATACAGAAATTAGCATTTATGGAAACTTGAGTCCAACGAAGAACAGGGGAAGAATGACCTTTAGTAAAATGCAGTAAAGGAGACAAAAACATATTGGGGGGAAAAAAAAAGTTCTGACCCTGAGAAGATCACATTATAATGGAAAAACACACAGAGACACACACATACTCCTATATGATTACCACAGATAAAAAGAACAGCTAATGCAGTCTTTAAGTTAATATAATGTTTGCTATTTACTTCTATCTAAACATCCTGTTTTCATGAATGTGATTAGGAATTTCACAAATAAGATGAAAAGACTGGCTATTCCAAGCAAGGAGAATGGGGTGAATAAATGTCTAAGAAATACAAATGGAAAGAAGGGCAAGAGTAAGGACAGTAATTTTGGGAAGCAAAGTTAATTCTGAAAAGGGGGACAATTACATGGAAAATAGGAAACAGGGGAGATAATTAGCATTTATTGAGCATTTTCTCTGTGCCAGATGCTGTTTTAACCACTTCATTTCATCCTAAAGACCCCATGAGATAAGTATTCCCCCTTTAAATATGAGCAGAAACCCAGAAAATCTAAGCAAGTTGAAAAAGCCCCATAGTTAGCTAGTGAATTCACTCAGTCTTGACTCCCTGCTGCCTCTACTAACCCCACTCACTCATGTGGCACTGACTGTGCTCACCTCCCACAGCAAATGGCCTCCAGTGACACGTGCCAGACAAAGGCTACTCTCTTATGTTCACTCATCCGGGGGTGTCAGAGGATATATTTATAGAAGTCACCACTCTATTTTCAGGTGATATAAACATCCCTGAATTTAGGGCAGAGAGGATAGATGTATCTAGACACTATTATCAGTATTCGCTAAAAGTGACTAAATAAACTCTTTAAAATCTTGGCTTAAAATTTTACTGCTTGTAGGTGAGAATGGAAAATGACAAAACCACTTTGGAAAACTATTTGGCAGTTTGTTAGAGTTAAACAATACAGTCAGACTTACAGCATGATCTAGCAATCCCACTCCTGGATACAAACCCAAGAGAAACAAAAATTTATAGTTACATAAACACCTATATGCAAAGGATTATAGCAGCTTTATTCATAACCATCCCAATCCGCCAATTACCCAATTCATCAACAAGTAAATGGATAAACAAATTGTGGTATATCCACATAACAGGAAAGCACTAAGCAAAAAAATGAACTATTGACAGAAGCAGCAACAAAAAAAATCTAAAAGGGTTGTTAAGTAAAAGAACCTAGACATAAAAAGATACTTAATATAAGATTTTCATTTTATAACAATATGGAAAAAGTGAAATGATAGTGAAGAAGAATAGATAAATGGGTTAATGCAGGGGTTAGGAGAGAGGTAAAGTTTTGACAACATGGGGTGGCATGATATGTATTTTTTATGGAGGGGAGAAGAGTACTGAAACTAGATTCTTGGTTATGGTGGTGTGTAGAAAACAGAATAATGAGCCCCAAAGATGTCTACACTCTATAACCTATGACTATGTTAACATCGCTAGGTAAAAAGGTATTTGAAGGTGGAATTAAGACTGCTAGTCAAAAGAGGCAATTCTCCAAAGTGGAAATGCAAATGGCCAGCAGGCATATGAAAAAATGCTCAATTTCTCTTGTCATCAGAGAAATGCAAATTAAAACCACTATGAGATACCACCTCACACCAGTGAGAATGGCACATATCAAAAAAAGTAGCAACAACATGTTGGCGGGGATGTGGAGAAAAAGGAACTCTCTTACACTGCTGGTGGGAATGCAAGCTGGTCCAACCATTATGGAAAGCAGTCTGGCGGTTCCTCAA
>JAGFMF010011870.1:2415222-2425323 GCA_019455555.1 Galemys pyrenaicus | reverse complement strand
AGGGGAGCAGCGGGCACAGCAGGAGAGGTCTGCCACACCATGTGGGTCCCCCCCCCCCCCCGGGCCGGCAGCAGGGATCGAACTCGTGCTGCAGTGGCTGCGATTTACTTCGTAGTGCGTTGCTTAACCCACTGCGCCACCAGGGGAGGCCCAAGACTTCTGATCTTTGACACTGTGCAACATAAACATAAATATATAGTGTTAAGTCTCTAAATGTGTGGTAATGTTAGAGCAGTAATGGAAAATTATGTAGCATAGCTAAACAACTTGATGTATTTATCAAGTGCCCTATGACAGCACTCTACACCAAAACAGTGATTTTACTGCAAATAAATTTTAAAAGGACAAAGTAAATTCTTGCTTTTAAAGACCATTACTGTTGACAAAAAGAAAAGTTGAAGCTGTATTTCAACTCAGGTTTGGGATTTGGTCTCTGTCCTGATTCCCCTCCCATTTCCCAGAACTAGTCTCAGCTCCTGGGACTTAAGGCGGCACCCCATTTTACTGATCCACACACAAGTGTCACTGATGTTTTGTTTTGGTTCTCAAACAGGTCAGAACTTAGTTGCCTTAGTAGGAAGCAAGACCCGCTTTCCCAGGACTGCACATAAGAGGAAACTGATGCGCAAAAGTTCATTCTAAAGAACCTTACTGGCAACTCTCTGATAACAGTTACCATCAATACAAAAGGCATCAAAACCAACAGGTGATGGATGACTCATCAGCATTTTTCGAAGCTAAAGGAGGAGTACAGGAAATACTATAAATCCATAGTTTTCCTCTGAAGAATTAATGCCAAGTCCCTTTTCTAATGACTTGTACACCCCCATCCTCCAATTCGTTCACCCCCAATATCATCAGCTTTCCTGATGCTAAACAAAGCTGAATGTACCTTTCCCAGTTTTCTTACAACATTAAGTATATGGTGTCTTTAAAGGCCTACTACTCAAAGGAATAACACTTCTCTTTAAAATTGTCTTTTAATTACTCCCTACAGTCTTTGGCTACTTAAAAGTCCATAAAAATACATTAAATATACCAAAGTAAAGATTTCTAGACTCAACAGAGATCGATAAATACTTATTACATACCTCCTAAGGGCAACACCCTGGGAAGTACAAAGAAGATCCCATCTTAACACAGGGCTTACAAAACCATCAGACAAAAGAGCAAAACTCATAATGATGTATGGCAAACATTTCAAAAATATATGAAATAAATATTACAGGAATTCCATTGGAGCAGAAATTGTGCGTGGGATGGACAGGGAAGGAAATCTTGCACAAGGGCTGAAAAGGCTGCAAGAATGATGAGGATGATTCTTCCAAGATAGGACATTTTCTGAAATAGAGAAATCTGGAAACTCCACTTACAAAATCTTCCTCTTTCTATCTCCATAAAAATTGAACAGAACTTTAAAGGAACAAAAATGACCCCAGTTTCAAAAACACAAAAAATGTTTGGAATTCTATATTCAGACTAACAGTTAACACCATCAAAATCACACTGTCTCTTGGGAATGAAACTGACTGACATTTTGGGAAATGACATTTGGGAAAGTTCTGGAGTTTTTTGGTCACTCCCACAATCTGTGCTCCTATGAGCAAGCAAGCAAGAGTCCGTCCTTCTAAGGCAGTCTCTACCTGCAATTGGCCATGTGGTGCAGCTGTAGCTAAACTGACTAGGGAACCATTCACTCAGTGTCTAAAAAAGCATGATACTCAAGCTGCCAGAGCTGTAATTTCTGTTAGTTATTAATTAGGGATGGGAAGGGTCCTAGCACAAGTCAATCCAAGTCCCAGAATCCTCTAGCATCTGGCAATTTTCTGTATGCATACTCAATAGAGTATGTGTAAAAGAATATTCATAGCAGCACTATCCCCACTGGCTCCAAAGCGAAAACTATCCAAATATGTACAAGAGTTAATGAATAAATAAACTGTGATATGTGCAGATAATGGGATACCACAGAACAATGAGAAAGAAACTGCTGCCACATAGCACAGCATGGATGAATCTGACAAGCAGAATGCTGAACACAAGAAGCCACACACGAAGTGAATGTCCTGTATTTTGTAATATACATAAGATTTTGTTTAAAAAAATCTAAGCTATGACATAAATCAGAAGTGGTTACACTGAGGCAAGTTAACCACAGGAAGGGACACTAGGGGGACTTCTGGGGTCCAGAAAATTGTTTACTTTATAAACACACATCCAACTATACATTTATGATAACACTCTTCCATACGAATGCTTTAATCTTAAAACTGAGAGCTGTGTTGTATGAAAGAATTATGGTAAAATAAAAACTTTACTTTCCAGTTGAAGAACTACATGTGATTTCCCATTCACCGGTCTTTGTTTATATTGTTTACTTTTTATGATGAATTTGTCTTACTTGAGTAATAATGTGTATTTAGATGAAAAATATACACAGTAAAATCATATCAAAGGAGGATCTCTACTTGCACACTGATCAAAAGGATTATCTGTTACTCTACCACATTAGTCCTAGTATATCACTCTTAGAAGAGGAGGAGGAGGAGGAAGAAGAAGGGGAGAAGACTTTTCTTTGAAACCTCTTTTTTTTTGGGGGGGGGGGCAGTGGTGTTAGAAAAAGAGAGGAGGAAGGGACAATGTCAGCATCCAAGACGGGGGACGGAGTCACCAGAACATGTGCTACTACCATACAACTATTTGTTTAAAAATTGTTGCAAGACTAGGGGCAGGGATTAAATGTCCCCAGCAACTCCCACTCTATTTAAACCACCTGGCTGAGGAAGTGGCAAATCAGACTGTAGTCTGATCCCAGTGAGAGGTATAACCCAAACAAGCTACTATCTGCCCTGACTATGTCACTATGCATTACCTGCAGCATATATCTCTGCAAGTTAACACTAACCAGAAAGAAAAACCCTTTCTTGTCCTCATAGTTCAACACTCAAAATGAACACCCATCCACACAGCTTTGGAAGGTCAAGGTTTCCTGGTGACCAGTGAAAATGGAAAGGGGAAGGAGGGTCTCAAAGGGGAGCTGCCTTCTGTAAGAAAGTACAAAATGAAACCCTGAGGCCAGAGCCTTGTTTTGATTCCAATCAAGCCCAGAGTACCCGCCTACCGGTACAGCCAGCACCTGCTAGTCCCTGGGGCCTTTCCAAGGACTGCAGCACAATCTTGGCGAAAAGGCTGGGAACAGCCTAGGCCTGCAAACGTCTGCCTATGGTGCTTCAGAACTCCAAGAGACCCTCAATATATTGTCACCTGTCAATCACTTGACCTAAATACACCAGCCACTGGGGAAAGGGGGTGGGGGTGTTAGTTGGAGCATGCTCAGTGATGGAGATGACATCACTTAATCAATCCTGGGGAAGGGAAGACTTCATCAGCAGCCTCCAGCAGGCTGCCAGGAACGTGTCAGCGGGGATCCGGGAGGCTCCCATTAACTTGGTCCCTCCCCATGCGATTCGCATACAAAGAGGGCACCATCAGCTACACACGCTGGGGACAGCAATGGGGGAGGGAGGGCGGAAAAACTGGTTTATTCCATTTGACATAATGCCTTTAAGAACTAAAATTCAATGTTCCCAGCCTCCACCAGCAGCCCTGGCTGCAAAAAGGGAGGAGGGAAAAGGTGGAAAGGAAGATCAAGAGGGAGAGGGACGCTAGACACACAAAGTAACTTCTGCTCTTGGCACAGAGAGGCCTACGTGGTTACGCTCTGAACCTCCTAGCACCACAGACATGGGCACACTACCTTCTCTCACCCAATGGGAAACATCCTAAGGGTTGCTGACACCAGGTGGGGCTGGGGGGAGGGGACAAAGGGAGGGGGTGTCGCCCCACTGGGCAGGCAGAGTTGAGAGAATATAAAAGAAAGACACACAGGTCCTCCCGGGGTCACCAAGGCCACCAGTATTCCTCCCCACCCTACCCCCCACCCCAAGCGCAAAGCAAGGTGAAACCTTAGGGGAGCTGCGTCTATACCGCCATGGGGTTCCGAACCGAGGTTAGGAATTTTCAGTACCTTTTTTCTTCCTGTTTTACTAAGAGGAAGATCATTGAGAAGTGGTCAAGGGTTCGAAAAATCGAACGGAATACTGGAATCATTTGCGGATGGCAGAGCTCATACTCAAAGCAGAGAATGGGCATCCCTGCGTGGGGACAACCAGAACAGTCTACCCACGCGGAGTGGTCAGGGCGGGGAACAATAGGCCCACCCGGGCCCCCACCCCACAAACAATGGCGGCGCCAAACCCTTCCTCGACCCCCACCCCCACTCTCGCCATCAGGGCCCTCCCAGTCGCCCCCAATCAACTCTGTCTGAAAGGCGGAGGTGTGGGGAGAAGGGGTCTCTCGACAAGTCCACCCATTAGGGCAGCCCCGTGTGGATGTCCGAGGGGGCGGCCGAAGCAAAGGTGCTCGGTCTGGGTTGTCTGGGCGCCAGGCTGCAGAGCGAAAGAGGAGGTCAGACGCCCGGCCACTTACCCCAATCACCACGGTCTCATCGCCTTTAAATTTGGGGATGAATTTGTCCCCGCGGAGGATCTCCGCTTCATTGAGGGGCCGGAACCGGCACATCACTTTGATGCTGCATTCAGCTGGATCCGCCATCTCCACCCGCAGCAGGGAGGGGGGCGCGGGGATGGGTGGGTGGCCGGGATGTGCACCACGGTGAAGGAGGCCGCGAACCGCGCGGACAGCTGCGAAGCCACCTCCCTCAGCCTCCGACGGCGCGCTTCTCAGCAAGTCATTGCTAAGTCGGCGGGCTGGGCAGCTCCAGCCGCTGCCGAGACCCAGTAGGTGGGTAGCCTATTAGCCTCCGAGCCGCCGGCTGCAGACCTGCCTTCCCTGGCCCAGCGATGCGTCCCCGGCCCACCGGCCCGCAACCACGCGGCTGGCGGACAAGGCGATGCGCAGGGAGCGAGCCTCGCCGGGCTCAGACCTCCCGGGTTCCTGCGCGCTCAGCCATCCTGCATCAGCACCAGCGCGCCAGGCCTCCTCCCCGCCCCGCCCAGCCCCGCCCCTCCACCCCGCCCTCCCCCAGCCAGCCCCGGGTCGGTGACGTCACTGCCGAGACCGCCCAGCCCTTGCTCTGGTTCTGAGCACGGTGCATCCTGGGACTTGTAGTTGCTCCACTTCCAGGTAGGGTCCGGATTCTTGGAGTAGGTTTCTGGAACAGTTGTAGTACTCTTGGGGTGACCTCCGCGAGCCTCCAGGTTTTGTGTAACAACTATCCACGCCAAGAACATGATGGAAGTCATATCCAAAATTCTGTGTTAGTAACCAGGTCTGTATCATCATCTCTTTACATCTTTTCATGATCCCAAAGAGAAACACATCTTGAGACTGTGTCCCACTGAGCAGTTACTGAGCATTTTCTCTGTGTTGCTCAGTTTAGTAAGAACTGTGAAGACATTAGGAAGCTGGGTGGGGAAGCTTTGTATGAATATTTGAAGCTAGTTATACTCCAGAGTGCCTGTACATAGATAGTAGTTCATAAATTATTTTAGGTCAGGGATTCCTTTTATATCTGATGCAAGATACAGCCCTAATACAAGCCAATACACACCCACAGATTTAGCATTCCATTTCAGAATTTGGGAACAACTTAAACCGACCTGGGACTCCCAAGTCAAGAACCTCTTGTTACTATTTATTATAATACAGTTAACTAAAAATCTTGTAATATAAACAGAATATATACAGAATCAAGTCCATAACACAATTCACCAGGCCACTGATCAGTTTTCCTCCTATTTATTAGTCTTTTTCCACTTCTTGTCTCAAAGTTTATGTGTTACAGATATCATACTACCTGTGGTTTCATCCAGTTGAGGACTTGCTCTTTGCTTCTGATACTTTGTTTAAGCCTTGTTACTAAATAAGTGTATTAGGGCTGTTATGGTGGAAAATGTAGGTATCTATCTTGAGGCAATGAAGCAAAAGGAGATTTCTCAGAAGAATCTAGGTTTATCTTATTTTATTCAAGAAATAATGAAACACTGGGCCAGGTAGGATACCTCTGGTCCCTGTTTTAGCCTCACTCTATCATTCAAGATCACCCCCACTTCCAATGTCAGAAAGCCTAGCTGCCAACTAATGTCTAATGTCTCATTCTTTCATGGTAGATAAGGATAGATGTTTGTTGAGAGTTTTTCTTTGAAAAACTCTAGGTAACATCTATAATTGACCTGTATTTAGGTTGGTATTTACTCCTAGACCACTCAACCAGAGTCAGGACTTTGTAAGGTCATGGAATAATCTCACAGTGGGAAGGTTTCTAAGAGGAATGTAATTCCCAGAAGGAGGAGGTACTGCGCTGGCAGAATAATTAGATGTCCACTCCCCCTTTCCACTGCTATTTTGTACTTGAAGGATCAATTCAGCTCTCCCTTAGGAAAACTTGCCTGACTCTCACATTGGGATAGCAGTCTTCCTGTCCTCACAGTCTCCTCTGCACAACAAACACTACACTTCCATGAGCAATGACATCTACTTCATCTTTGTATCTCTAGCATCTAGGGCACAGTTGGCACCATACTGAATAAGAATTCCAAGTAGGATGAAGTTCTGTCTGAGTGAAAATCCCTGTGCAATCACTTACTAATACAGGACCCATGGCAAGACTCATTTTCCTTATCTCTATCATCAGAATAATATCTCATATAATGTTTGAGGAAATTGAAAGAAGTAATTAAATTTAAAGAAGAACTAAAGCACCTAGCATGGTGCCTGGCACATTGAATATCAGATATTATTACTGTCATTATTATTACTAAATGTTGAACAATTACAGTATAAGTTTATGGTTTATTTTAGGAATATATCTGTAGCTTACATTCAAGTATACCTGGAAATACAAGTTTTCTGTCCAGCTGAGAAGACAGACCTACTAAAATCAACTTTTATAAACCACTTTGAACAGTACCAAATTGATTTCCTGTCCTCAGAAGCAGTGAAAGTAGGTTAAAGAAAACCCATGTGCCATTTTCTCATCTATTTTCACAGTAGTTCTCAGGCTCTGATTCAGCTACCCATCATCTTCAGTGGTCAATTTCATTACATACTGGAGAGGCCAGTCCAATTTCTGAGTCCATCAGGACATGCTCAGAACCTCATAATACTGATGTCTAAGGAGGTCAGACCATGGATTCCCTCAGGTAGACAGGGACCGGCCTACATGTCCCTCAGTTCACACTTCATTTATTTGTTCATCTATCCATCAATCAGCTACTGGTTGAGCAGTGACATTTCCTGCCACTGCATAATCTTAAATTCATTAAGTGAACTCTCTTCAAGGGGACTAATATAGCTCATGCCCTTCCTACTAGAGGGGGAGTTCAAAATAAGTCATTTCCCCTAGGCAATTTAGAAACAAATAAGAATACAGAGAAGAGCTGCTCAGCAGTGGGTGAGAAAGCTCAATTGAGGCTATAAGCTAGATAGGATTCAAAAAAAGGTGGGGGTCCAAAAGTACAGAGAACAAAGGAGAAACTAACTTAACAACATCAAAATGATAAACTTTTATGCTTCAGGGGATATGAAAAACAGGGTAAAAGAATTCACTGAATGGAAAAAATATTTACAAATCATTTCTCTGATAAGGGATTGATACAATAAATATATAAAGAATTCCTACAAATCAACAACAGAACAATCTAATTTAAAAATAAGCAATGGACTTGAATAGACATTTCTCCAAGTAAGGTATACAGAAAACTAGTAAGTATATGAAAAGCTGTTCTGCATCACTATTAATAAATGCAAATCAAAACCACAATGAGATACTACACACACCCATAAGGATAGCTATTATCAAAAATATTTTTAAAAAAACCCTAAGGAGATGTGAGAAATTAAAACTCTTATGCACTGTTGGTAGAAATGTAAAATAGTACAGCTGCTATAGAAAACAGTAGAGCAGTTCTTAAGAAATTAAAAATAGATTACCATATTCTACTTTGGGATATATTCTCCAAGAATTGAAATGACTAACTCAAACAATTAGCTGTATACCCATGTCCATAGAAGCATTATTTTCAATAGCTAAAACATGGAAACAGCAGTAGTGTCCATATGTAGATGAATGTATAAACAAAATGTGGCAATACATACAATGGGATATTGTTTAACGCTTAAAGGAAAGAAGTGACATATATTAGAACATGGATGAACCTTGAGGATTTTATGCTAAGTGAAATAAACAGGCACAAAAGTATTAGCACTATATGTGTTATTCCACTTACATGAAGTACCTAGAGTATCAAATTCACAGAGACAGAAAGAATGGTGGCTGCCAAGGAGCTTGGCAAAGGTGGGAGGGTGTTATTAGGAGGATGGAAAATATTCTGGAAATAGGTGTTGGTGATGATTGCAGAACAATGTGAATGTACTTAATAATATCAACTGTACATTTTAAAGTAGTAAAATGGTCAATTTGATACTATAAGATATAAATTGTATGCTATTGTGCTATATTTTACCATAACTCTAAACGCACAGGACCCCTTGTACATGGTTGTTGGCATTGTAAATTGGTGCAGCCACTATGAAAAACAGATTCCTTAAAAAAAATTTAAATAAGAACTATCATATGGGGCCACCCTGGTGGTACAAGGGGCTAAGTCGTAGCACTATGAAACTATCGTCAGCCACTGCAGCATGGGTTTGATCCCTGGCCAGAGAAGGGACCCACGTGGCACAACAGCCCTCTCCTGCCTCACCCGCTGCTCCCCTCAGCAGTGTATTTCAGTAGAACTGCCTGTTCTGCTCCCCACCCTGTCTCTGGTGAATCCTCTCACCCCCTGCATCTCTGGTCTGTACCCCAGTTCTTATATGCATAAATAAATAAATCTTTTTTTAAAAAGCAAAAAATGAACTACCATATGATCCAGCAATTCCACTTTTGACTATTGATATGAAGGAAATGAAAGCACCATCTTCAGTCCATGTTCACTGCAGCATTATTTACAAAGAAAGGGAAACAACCTAAGTATCTATAAATGGATGATTGGTGCTGTGTGTCTGAAACTGTGTCTGTCTGTTCATATATAGTTATATGAATGGGACATTATTCAGTTACTAAAAAGAAGGAAATTCTGCCATTTGCAAAAATGTGTATAGAATTTGAGAGCATTATACTAAGTGAAATGAGTCAGATAAGTAAGATACTGCATGATGTCATATATACTGTATTACATAAAGATACTGTATGTATCTTATAAAAAAAGATCCTGTATGACTCCACTTATCTATGGAGTCAAAAGAAAAGAGATCATAGATTAATAAGATAGATTAGTGGCTGCCAAAGTGGGAGCTAGGGAGTAGGTGAAATGGGTATTCACAAGATATAAACTATCAGTTTTAAGATAAGTCTGAAGAATGTAATATACAGCATGGTTACTATACTTACAATATTGTATTATATATTTGAGAGTTGCTAAGAGAGTGAATAATAAAGGCTTTTATCACAGGAAAAAACTGTAACTAAGTTGACAAACGTTAACTATTAACTAAGCGCTTATGGTAATCCTTTCACTATATATGTAATTATGTGTGTGTGTGTATAAATATATCTAAAATCATTATGTTACATGTCAGCTATCGCTCAAGTTTAAAAAGAAAAAGAATAAAGAAAAAAGTAGACTAGAATGTAGTCAGGAGCAGGGGGAAAAGGGGAGCTGTTGGTCACAGGGTATAGCTGTAAGTCCAGTAGTTCTAATTATATAATATACAGCATGGTGACTACAGTTAGTTACAACATTAACAGCTAATAGTTCTCACATCAAAAATCATATTGAATACTTATGTGTATCCAGTCAACAGGTTGTACACCATAAATTTGTACAATACTATATGTCAATTATAGTAAAGTCTGAAAGACACAAATAAATGATGGAGGGGAGAAAACACTTTAAAAAGGGGAGGAGAGGGCCTCCCCGGTGGCGCAGTGGGTTAAGCAACACACTATGAGGCAAACACTGCAGCACGAGTTCGATCCCTGCTGCCGGCCAGGGAGGGGACCCACATGGCGCAGCTGACCTCTCCTGCTGTGCCCGCTGCTCCCCTCAGCAGTGTACTTCCGTTGATCTGCCTGTT
>JAGFMF010011870.1:2391031-2415172 GCA_019455555.1 Galemys pyrenaicus | reverse complement strand
CTGTCTGTGGTGAATCCTCTCACCCCCCACACCTCTGGCCTGTACCCCAGTGCTTGTATGCATAAATAAATAAATCTTTTAAAAAAATAAATAAATAAAAATAAAAAGGGGAGGAGAGATGTTTTTGTCATTTGGAGTTAATTCCCTGGCATCCATTGCACCCCTCCCTATTGTGTAGCAAGAACATGTACCCAAGCTCAATGTTTTTCTACTTTTTCACCCAGAGCCCTGATTTTTTTTCTGTAAGAATTAATGCTAAAGGTCTAATGTCTAATCTATTAAAATCTCAAGGGACCTCCCTGGTGGCACAAAGGGTTGAGCACTGCACTGTGGGACTTCCGCAGCCACCGCAGCGTGAGTTTGATCCCTGGCCAGGGAGGGGACCCATATGGCATAGCAGACCTCTCCTGCCTCACCTGCTACTCCCCTCAGCAGTTTATTTCGGTCAATCTGCCTGTTCTGCTCCTCGCTCTGTCTCTGATGAATCCTCTCACCTTCCCCACTTCCTGACCCCGGCACCTCTGGCCTGTACCCCAGCTCTTGTATGCCTAAATAAATCTTTAAAAAAAAAAAAAACATTAAAATGAATCTCAGTCACTGTTTCAGTTTCTGGCCAAGGCCCATATGGCAGAAGTTGTAGCAGCAGCTTTTTGCAGAAGGCCCATATTCACATCTTGGATATGCAGGGCATGAACAGAGCAAAGAGAGTGGAGACTCCACTACAGATTTGAGAGGAGGTTTAGAAATGCAACCACTTAGGAGTTGTATTCTTCCCTCAGAGAAAGATGTGGGACTGATGCCTCTGCCTCAAACCAGGTTAGAGGAATTTGGCCCCTAAATGGAAAGGATAGGATCAAATCCTGCTGTAATTCAGGGACGATCTAGCTGGACCACCCAAACTTACTTTCCTTCTCACACCTTCACTCCTCACCATCCTCCAAATACGTGTCCATTTTGTCAGCTCTGATTCTTTACGTATGCCCAAAGGATCCTCTACACCCCTCTGCCTCACTAAGTCCTACCTGTCCCTCAAGAATCTATAAGATTTTCTATAAAACCTCCCCTACATGAGATGCCCATCTGGGGTGGTGGAAAAGTTCTGGAACTTGGGAATGGTGGTGATTGCACATTGAGAATATAGTTAATGTTGCTGAATGATATATCTTAATGTGGCTAATAGGATAACATTTGTGTAGTGTATGTTTTACCACAACTAATAGAATATGATCTTAAAAAACCTTCCTAAACATCTCTCTTTGCCTTTTCTAACCATCGCTTCTTCAAACTCAGTCCCTAAGTAGTTGCTGCCTGGCACTGAGCTTGCTGTTGTTGTCTGGTTCGGTCCTCTAGTTCATTCCACTACACAGTATTTTCCCATGTGTTAAATGTTTTATGAATGTCTTGTTCCTTTATCTATGTTGTGGGGATCATGTATTATTTACATGGCTGATAAATATTTTCTGAATGATCAATCCATGTCTATTGTGATCATAATGGCAAGGGTAAAGGAAAAATACATGAACCTTGAAATGATGATGTTAGAATATAGAGGGAACCTGACACTGAGGATTCCACACTTCATTCCAAATCTGTTGCTAGCAAGTAATGCCTTTGGAAAATTTACTTAACTTCTCTGAATTATTATTTTTTACCCTATTAGTTGAAAAGGGTGCTGAAAATATTATCCATTCTAGGTAAGTGAGAAGAGAGAAAATAGGTGATAAATTGATTTGAAATTAAAATCTGAGGAAGTTGTGAAATGATTGGGGGAATGATATGAGAAAGAGGAAAACAAAGGCATATATTAATATAAAGTTACTCATTCCAAGGCCTGGAATAGTACCAGACACAAAGCAGTAACTCAGTAAGTGTCTTTCTTTCATTAAAGTTCATTATTACAAGACCTGGCATAATACCAGGCACATCTTCCATCCATTCATTCAACAAATGCAGATTTTTTTTTTTTTCGTTGTAGAAATGAATCCCTCAGATTCCCTGCAAATGAATCATTCATTTCAGGGACTGATCAGGTCCTGCTGCCCTGATTTCTGGTCATGGTCCAATTAACAGGTATGGTACAATCTTGTAGGAGAGCACCTACTCTATTCCCTTCCTTCCTGACCCTGCACAGCCTTTCCCAGGCAGATATTTACAGGGCCTTTGAAGTATTAATGAATAGAGGAATTCACCAACTAGCACAGGTTAAGAGCATCCCCAGCTACCATTTCTATTGATTCCTCTGCCAGCCACATTTACATGCTTCTAAAGCTTCACTGTAGAGATGAATCAGAAGGTGGAGATGTATCTGGATTGTTCAGGCAACAATAAACTTGGGTTTACTTGAGCCTGATAGAAATCAAGGCCAAAGCATGTGAATTCCCTCCGATCCCCTTTTTATCTCCTGAATTCTCAGAATCATTTCCTGAGCACTCTGCTTCTCTCTATTCAGCCCGCTCCTAGAGAGCAGTTTCTGTCCCAAGTCTCTACTGGCAGTAGGAAGTGTAAATTGATGCAATTATCTGGATTGTTCAAGGGAAAAAAGCCTCAAAAATTCTTCTGCCTGAATGATCTAGGTAATTGCTTCAATTTTCACATCAGCTCCTCATCTTCAGCAGTCACTAGTACAGCCATTTAACTCAGACCCTGGTGTCTGCAAGTTCTTGTGTGGGTTTAATCATTTCTGATTTCCCAGGCCTAGTTCCATTCCTCTAAGTACAAAAACTCTGCCCTAGTGAAGATTAAAAACCAAATGAACAGATGAAAATGTTTTTAAAGATGTTGAAAAATTCCTTTAAAACTTGCAAAAATAATCTATGGCCATGGAATTGGAAATCTGGATATCTTTTAAAATTTACCTCCTCAGTTCAAGATGTCCAGATAACAAAGCTCAATGGGAAATAAGCAGACTATCACTTCCCTTTAACATGACATTAGTTGATCTGAAGGTAAAAGCCCTTTCACTTCTAGGAGAGCTGACACAGCAATTAAGATTTTACTAGACTAGACCTTTAGTATTAATTCTTACAGGAACAAATTCAGGGCTCTGGATGAAAAAAAAAAATAGAAAAACACTGGGTCTGAGGAGGAAGAGGAAAGGAGAGAGAAAAGACAAACTCTGAGTCTTGGGGCAGGGTGGTAACTGTGAGTGGAAATCATAGGGTTTCGTGTGGGCACTAGCCAAGCCAGGTTAGGAGTCACGGTGCAGGAGGTGAAGGCTAAGAAGCCCCTGCCCATCTCAGGCCTGGCACCAGAGCTGGCACAATCCCAGTGTGACCTGGATGTCAGTGATTCCCTCATCTTCCAACAACTGTGTCTACATTCATTTGGGCTCTAGAGACAGAATCCAGCATTGGTAATTCCTCTAAAAAGCTCCTGGCAGAAAAGCATTAATAAGTAATGTAAGTTTTACTAAAAATGTGCCTGGAATCACAGATGAGAGATTTCCATTTCATACCCCACAGTGAACTACTTAAAAATCACTAAATATATCTCATGTCTCCAAATAGATCCCATGCATTGCCATCACACATGCATTGCCTTTCCCTCCCCACTCCTGACCTTGCTTGGCCCCTGACCCAGAGCCAGTCACTGGTGTCCCAGCTGTGTCACAGGCCTGCAGCCCAGATCTCATCACCGTGCTCAGCAAAATACAGGGGCTCCTCGAGTCGGCAGCTCCACCCTCCTCAGACACTGTGGGAAAGAAGAATAAACATAAACACATTTTTATTATCCACAATAGAGAAATACAGCAGCGTCCTCAGCAAATCAATTCCTTGAATATATATTAAATAAAAACACTGTGACTTCCAAGGTTGATGGGATTCCCTATAGAGACTCTCCTTTATTTTTGAAGTAGTAAATAAGATGGGGTTTTCTTTAACATAAATCAAAGACTAGCAGTACTCAAAGACTAGCAGTCTTTTTTCCTACAACTGTTACTTAGCTATTGCTGTGTGACAAGTTACTGCAATACCTAGTGGTATAAAACGACATAGTTATCTCACAGTGGGTCAGGAATCCAGCACCAATTACTGTGCCCTGTGGTCCAGGTTCTGTCTCCCATGTGGCCAGGGCTGCAAGCATCTCAAGGGTCAACTGAGGAAGAACCCATGTGGTTGTTGACAGGCTTCCATCCTTACTGGTTTTGTTCAGAGGACAGCCTCAGTCCCTGCCACATTGGTTTCCCAAGAGCAGTGGGCATCATTGGATGCTTACTCGTTTTTGACATACACTGTTGATTAGAAGCACGCCTGTAGATTCCGCACACATTCCATTAGAGGAGATTACACTCACATGTAAATACCAGGAGGCGTGGATTCTGAGAGGCATTGTAGATGCTCCCTGTAACAACAACCAATAAAGGAACTAAATGTCACTTCTTGATCACTTTCACTGAAATAGAGCAGAATGTACAACTTTGCAAACAGACCCTTTTTCAGAGAACTTCAAGCTAATTAGGAGACAAGATATATGGAAATTATAAAAGAAGTAATAGCCATGCTCATGAAAAAAACAAAGTTATCAACCATCAAGTTAAACTTCATAAAAGTACAAAATCCTCTACATCAAAAATCATAAAAACAAAATAGAACAATCAGTTAAAAAAAGTTTTTGCAACATATATGACAGTTAATATCTTTAATAAGAAATTCTAACAAGTCAATGATTGTTGTAAATGTACACTAGACAAAACTACCCAAAAGCATAAAAACTCAATATGCAAAAGAATTACAAATTATCTTTAAGTGCATGAGAAATCATTCATCTTTATTAGAAACTAGAAGAATGTCTATTAAGTTGATAGAGATTACAAAGAGTAGTAACACCCAATTTTGTAAAATATAAAGGCAGCCTCCTTTTCTACTAGTAGGATAGATATGTATAATTCTGAGCAGGCAACATAAATCAAACCCTAAAAAGTATACAGGTACAAACTTCCTGCTGAAAATGACAGAAGCGCCAGGTATATCAGTTCTTGTACTTTTAGGGAACAAGATGTACAAAGTTGTATGGACCAAAACTAAAAAAAGAGGATGGGAAGTCACTGAAGTTTTTAAGTATGGGAATAATCAGATGAAAGAAGAATTGAGGGCCCAGTTAGAAATACCAATTAGATATTTTGAATTCAGGAGTGGAGTTGGAGAGACTCATCATTCTCTCCATGGGCTCTCTGATCTTGCTCCTTTGACTTCACTGTCCAGCCAAGTCAAACAACTAGACCTTACTGAATGGAGAATTAGATAAATAGCTCCAGCATTCTGGGCTCCTTTCATCTTTGATATTTAAGGGTATTGGCCTGAGAGTCATATATCACCTCTCATAGGCAATGGAATGGGACATACCCAGTATGACTGCAAGGGAGTTAGATACTCCAGGTTTTGTTACTTAGGATTCTTTTGGTTGCAAGCAAATGGAAAGCAAAAAGCCTCTACTTGAGCTAGCTCAAAAAAATGCAGAGAGGGGCCTCCCTGGTTAAGCACCACACTGTGAAGCATCTGCAGCCACTGCAGCACTAGTTCGATTCCTGGTTAGGGAGGTGTCCTGGTTAGGGAGGTGACCCACATGGCACAGCAGACCTCTCCTGTCTCATCCACTGCTCCCCTCAGCAGTATATTTCAGTAGGTCTGCCTGTTCTGCTCTCCACTCTGTCTCTGGAGAATCCTCTCACCATCCACATCTCTGGCCTGTATCCCAGTCTTATAAGCATAAAGTAAATCTTTTTTTTTAAAAAAAGAAAAAGCAGAGAGAGAGATAATTATAATTCCTGAAGAAATAAGACTGGATTACAACTGGGCTCAGAAATAAACTAGGATCAGGGACTTAAAATTCTAAGTTTCTCTCTGCCTTGTCTTTGCTCCTTTCTGGACACATTTTCTTATATTTTTCTCTGTATCTTAGTTCTTTAGCATCTCCAGGATATTTTACACAATGTTTAGCCCTAGCATCTCAAAACTCCTCTGTGTGTCCAACAAGTTGGAGATTTACTGAATCTCTGACTCTCTCAGCCCTTATTTCAGTTTCTAGGGAAGAACTCTGATGGACTCAGCTCAGGTTAGCTGCTTTTACTGGACAAATCAACTATGCTTTTAAAAAAAATTATATATATTTTACATTATTTTTCATTTTTGCACAGTGTATACTTTCTCCTCTCAAGTATAGTCCCTGTGAAATTCATCCATGTCCCATCACCATAGTTCCTTGTGCTCTTCCCACCCATTTTGTTCCTTCTTCCTCCTCCTCCCTTGGGAAATGTCTCAGATTTACAGTTGTGTGTTGATTTTGATTTTTAATTTATTATAATTGATTTTTTCCCTTAGTCCCTTATTTGTTTCCTCTACATTCCTTCTATAAGTAAAACCATCCAATATTTTTCTTTTTCTTTCTGGCTTATTTCACTGAGCATAATCCCTTGTAGCTCCATCCCTGTTGCTACTGAGTTTATCATGGCACTTTTTACAATAGACAGGTCAACTATGACCAAGGGCAACACCATGTTTAACAATCACGGTTGTTAGAAGTAATCCCTCATTATGCTCAGTGAAGTAAGTCAGAAGGCAAAAGAAAAATACCAGATGGTTCCTCCCCTAGGAGGAATATAAGGGAACCAAATAAAGATCAAGAGAAGGAATAGAAACAATAATAATAATAATAACAACAACAAGAAAGAAACAAAAACCAAAAATGAAAAGACAAAGACAAACTGGGGACACTTGATGGGAGGGAAGAGGGGAAGGGTGGAGGGCAGATAGGAGCACGGGGGACTGAGGTGATGGTGCACTGGTGTTATGTGATGGGGAATACTTGGGGATTACAATTGATGTCAAATATATGTAAATTTAAAAAAATTATATTAAAAATATGTAAATAATTTAAAAAAATAAAACTTGGAAAAAAAAAAGAAAGAAGTAATCCCTCAACTAGGTGGTTTGGGTGTGGACCTCCCTGGCAGGTACAGGAAGAGGGAAGTGCTGGGAAAACACCCATGGTGTTGACAGCAATGAGACTTCAGATAAGAGACGCCATGAGGGAGATCTATCCTTTTCCCCTAAGGAATTCTGACACAGCCATATACAACACTGTGTTCTTCACAACATTACTCATTTCCAGTTTGGTTCTACCAGAGACAAGTGCCACGTTTTCTGCTTCTCTCTGTTGATTACACACACACACACACACACACACACATACACACACACACTACCCTGTGACAGTAAATAGAATCCAGATCCAACAAGATGTGGTCAGCCTGCCACCCACAGCCTCTGCTTTGGAAAGTCAGCTGACTTACTTGCTCCAGGTGCCCAGTGGATAGCTCAGGAATCTGGAGGTGGCTTTATTTTTTCCTTAAGTGACCCATTTCCTTTTGAGAGGAGATTGACTAAAAGAACTATCAAGGAATTAACTGAATAAAAGACTAAACTGACCCAGAAAAGAAATGAATTTGTCACAGCACTTAAAAAAACCCAACCCTGCCAACACCAGTGAAGCTTCCACGCTCTGCTAGTATAAGCAAGTGGTTGTAAGCAAGGTGACAGCTTGAACCCACTTGGCAAACAACTCCCAGCCATATTTGAAGGACTTCTTACTCCTACAAGACACATATTGGCAACATTTAGACTTTAGTTCTGATTAATGAAAACTAACAGTTTATGTGACTTCTTTGTCCATTTTTACTGACATTTTAATATTTGCCTTTCCAGCAAATATTCAAGGCACCAGCCTTGAAAATTAAATCTAAGGATCAGTTTTATTCTATTATATATTATATATAATATATATATTCCACTATATATATTATATATATATAATAGAGGTCTTTATTTTAGTGTACTCAAAAATTCATTCATTCATTCCACAGATATTTATAAAATACTTTAATCAAACACTGATCTAGGTGCTGAAGATGCAACAGTGACAGACAGATGAGACCCAAGTCCTCATGCTTACATTCCAGAGAAGGCAGACAACAAACAACTGTGGTCCTACTATGTCACACAGTAGTAAGAACAGTGACGAAAAGTAAGGAAGGGTAAAGGTTTAAAGAAAGAAGGTGTGTACTATTCTTGTTCAGGTGATAAGGGGAATCAAAAAAATTTGGAAATATACTTCAATCCTTACACTCTATCAAAGGAAAATATACATACCAACACATGAGAATTAAAAAGAAAGAAAGAAGGGAAGGACAGAAAAGAAGGAAGATATTAGTTAGCTATTTCTGTGTAAGAAATCACTCCAACATGTAGTGGCTTAAGACAGCCACCAAGTAGTTTAAGATTTCTTTATTTATGCATACAAGAATTGATACAGGTCAGAGGCGTGGGGGGTGAGAGGATTCGCCAGAGACACAGGCAAATCGAATGAAAGACACTGCTGAGGGGAGCAGCGGGCGAAGCAGGAGAGGCCTGCTGTGCCATGTGGGTCATCTCCCTGGCCGGGGATCAAACTTGTGCTGCAGTGCCTGCAGTTTGCTTCATAATGCTGTGTTCAACCCATTGCGCGACCAGGGAGGCCCGCTTACCAGGCATTTCTGCCAAGCTAGGTGAGACTCTAGTGGAGCTGAGCTGGACTCCCTCAAGGATCAGGGGATTAGCTGGTGTTCTGCTGGTCTAAAATGGCCTTTCCTCTGCTCCACCACCATGAGTCTCTCACATCACTCCAGGACGCTAGTCCACATGTGTTCCCATGGTCAGGTAGAGGCACCAGAGTGAACAAGCACAATCATGCATGAGATTAGGTGAAAATATGCATGTTCTTTCCTATCCTCTGATTGCTGCTCATTTCTGACATTGATCAAGACAAGCCACACAACTGAGACCAGAGACAGAGTCCAAGTCATAGGACAAAATGTGTAAATAAGGCCTGAATTGTATCCCCCTCAGATTTATGTGTTGACATACCAGTCTTCAACGTTAGTGCTTCAGCTAAGTACTAACTTAGTGGAGAGGGTTGTAAAGAGGTAACTATGTTAAGTTCAATAGGACTGTTGCCTTATGAGGGTCTCTACACCACGTGAGGACACAGTGAGAAGGTAGCCATCTCCCATCAGGAGAATTCTCACCAGAACCCAATCCCACTCCTGCCCGTGTCTTAGACTTCCAGCCTCCAGAACCATGAGAAAATAACTTTCTCTTGTGTAAGACACCCAGTCTGTGTATTTTATTATGGAACCCCAAACTGACTAAGGTTGACAAACACACAAATGTCATTTCCTACCACAAGGAGGGAAGCAGAGAAGCAGGGAAGGAGAGAAAAGATGTAGGGAGGAAAGAAAAGAGGGGTGGAAGGTAAGGGGAAGGGTGGTTTACTTGATAATACGGTATTGCAATTTTGAAAGTTGCTAAGAAAATAAGGTAGATTTATTTTGATCATTTCACAAGATACAAAAGGTAGAATTATGCTGCATACCTGAAACTAAAATAATGCTGTGTGTCAGTTATACTTCAATTAAAATAGGTATAGTAGAAAAAAAATGAATAAATCCTACTCTCCTTCATCTGAACGTGGGCCGTGGGCCCTGTGACTACTCTCTGTGGTCTCCATTTGTGAGCAGAAGGTGGCAGAACTCTGAGGGGAACTTGGGCGGCCTCACTTTAATTCCAAAAATCAATGGGAAAGGATGGGGATTTTCCATGCGTGGGACAAAACAAACTAGTGGGAAAGGTTCTGGTTGTGCTGGAGGATGTTCTTCACAGTCTATTCTTCTTTTTTCAAAATGTCAGGTAAGCTTTAGGAATAGATTTTAAAAGCAAAATATGTTTTCATATTTAGTTGAGTTTGATGACTCCTATAGGTCTTCCTTGTCCTAAACAGAAATATAAGTGATTCTAACTAGCAAACCAACCTCAATATAATATAGGTTGAGCTATTCCAAGATGCTTATCAAAAGAAAATGTTTGTTTACTCATTTAATGAGACTGATCATAAGACTGACTGAGGAAATTGCAGCACACAGCTCTGAAGACTCTTTCAATTCAAACGTTAAATATACATTTTTGTTACCACTGGAGCTACTAAGATAAGCAAGACAGGGTGCCTGCCCTGGCAGGGAAGAAGGCACAGGGTTCAGTGACTCAGGAATGGCCACTTCCTGATTTCTTCATCCCCAGCATGGACTGAATGGTTTCCATATTGTGGATGCTGTAGAGACACCCCACCCCTACTAGCCTGCTGGGACCACCTGGCCACCTTGGTGCCCATGGGACCCCCAATTTGAGGAAAACACTGCCCACACTCACCAGCCTTACCACCTCCAGAAAGAGGAGGGTTTTCTCTGGTAGAAAAGCATGGGGAAGGGTGTTTAAGGTAGACCAGAGAGCTGTTTTTTAGGATGGAGTCCCTAGATACAGAGCCCGACAGGAACCTCAGGAAGTACTTTCTTTAACTGTGAGGGAGTGAGGAACAGGACAGGGGCTCCAAATCTTTTGTGTCCCTTTGTCAGTCAGTAACTGGTGTACTGGTATATGTGCCATCATCCCTTCCCAGGACAGTAACAGGGCAGTTTTCCAGATAAAGGAATAGCTGGGAGTTGTTAGCAGCCAGGACTCTCAGTGTCCAGGAGGGGAGCACAAGAAGGTAAAGGAACCAGGAGGGACAGAATATCACCCACATCAGGGGCACCGGCTCATCAGAAAGAAGGAGCCATATGTGTGAAGAGCATGTCACATTCAGAGCCAAGTTTGCTGGAGTGTAAATGATGAGGATGTATATAAGCACAGGGGAAGGGATGCAAAGGAAAGACAAATTTGTGAGGTGCTAACACATCCTGCGCCTGTGTTTCTCAAATGACTGAGGTTAAGACCAGTGGTGCACGGCAGATAAGACGGAACTCCATAAACTAGACAAACTCTATATTAATTTTTAAAGATACAGTTTTGATGGTGATGATGACATTCAATGTACATTCTGGATTATTTACTGGAGGCCAGGCACTCAAGACAGAAGAGACAGGTAGGTGCAATCTTACCATCTTGGAGCTTAGGGTTCAGTGAACAAAACAGACATCTCAACCACATAGATACCTACTAAATTACACCTGTGGCAAGTACTTTGGAATTGAAAACTCAGGACCTCTAGTGGTGGTGTTTGCAGGGCTTAAAGAGTAAGTGCTCTATGGGAGCCTCCCTGGTGGCACAAGGGGTTAAACACCACACTATGAAGCATCCATAGCCACTGCAGCACAAGTTCGATCCCGGTGGAGGTGACCCACATAGCACAACAGACCTCTCCTGCCTCTCCCACTGCTCCCCTCAGCAGTGTATTTCAGTTGATCTGCCTGTTCTGCTTCCCAATGTGTCTCTGGTGAATCCTCTCACCACCACCACCCCTATCTCTGGCCATGTATGTATGTATGTATGTATAAATAAATAAAATAAATCTTAAAAAAAAAGAACCCCAGCAAGAACAAAATAAAAGGAAACTTTGGCAAACTGGCAATTCAATGTAGATGGAAACATTTCTTCCACTTAAGAGAAATGTAGGAATTATCTTCATTTGACTTAAAACTATACAATTGCACTACATAAGATATACGAAGTTTATATTAAATTTTGACAAATGCTTCTCAAAAAAAAAAAATCCTAAGAGAGTTTAGCTCCTTGGAACTAATCTCAAACACTTTCATTTATAAAAGGATTTTTGTTTTATATTTGTATCACTAAAATTTCTTTCTAGAGCCAAAAGAATTAACTCTATATGGCAGTTTTTAAATGACAGGGACTATTTGCTTGTCTTTTTATTCTCTTAATTACAAAGTTTACAATACTAGGGTGCAGGTCTCAGCTTGGGCTCCTCCCGCCCCCCCACCCCCATACAGATGTCTACTTCATATGCCAAAGGCTTTAAGATAATGTAATGAATGGTTACACTTGTATACTGCCGCTACTAGAATCTAAAGATGACAAGACCCAAAGTATATACTACCTGGGGGCAGAAAAGCATGCAGCAGAGACTCCAAAGTAAAGTCAGAGAGATTACCTAATGCTATTGTACTTTCTTTATTTACTCATTGTTATCCTGAGCTTTAAATAACCTCTAAAAAATTCTGTACCTGTTCTCAGTGGTACTAAGTGGGATTCAGGGAAGAGTTGTATGTTGTGTATGCTCAGACCAGAGCTGAACCCTGGAACGTGAAACAGAAGTCCAAGAGGCCAGCACTGGTGGTGGGAGCCATCCGAGAGGGAGCCCCAGAAGAGAAGTGAGGCTCAGAGTAGGACTGAGGGCTTTGAGGTGCAGCCAGCACTCCTCACTTCTAATTCCTCCCCCATAGCCAGCCTTGGAGAATCTGGGCTAGCCATATGGTTCCCTTCAGCATGAACCCAAATAGCTTTAATATAAGGTGGGCGGGGGGTGGGGGTGTTATATCAGGTATCAGTGCCACAGGGAGTTAGAGATAAGTGTTATGAGAATTTAAAGGAAAGAGAAAACACTTTTAACCACCTGGGGTCAGGCAAGATTTCATAGGGGAAGTGACACTTGAGAAAAAACACACACAAGGATTTATCTTCTTTATGAGAAGGTAATCCGGAACTAATACAGCAGCATTAGGAGATGACAAAGGACCCAGTGATCAAAGCAAAAGGTTTTCTAGGTTTCAACTTTGCCATTCTCACTTTGTAGTTTCCATCCTCAATATTGCTTCATATTCGGGGCCTCCCTGGTGGCGCAGGGGTTAAGGACCTGCACTATGAACTATCCGTAGCCGTTGCAGCAGGAGTTCAATCCCCCCCAGGTTGGTGACCCACATGGCATAGCACACCTCTCCTGTCTTCCCACTGTCTCTGGTGACTGCTGTCACTCCCACACCTATGGCCTGTACCTCAGTTCTTGTATGCATAAATAATCTTTAAAAAGTCAATTAAACTAGTGCACTAGTTCCAGGCAAAGGGTCACAACCCTGACTCAACTGTGTCCTTCCTCTGACTTGCAGTCAACACTCCTGATCACCATGCACTCATACGGACTGGCTGCTACAGCCTCTTAGCCGGGGGCACTGCTATCACAAATATTATTGGAAAACTGTGCTGGAAAAAAGGGGAAAACAGACCTTAAATCTCCATTAGTAGTCCTTGACATAGGAATTTTGTAATTTTTAAACAAAGTAATGAAATCAACCATAATGTCCTCAAGGAAACCTCCCCATCTGGCACATAAAATGGATGGGGAATTCCACTTCAGGGATGGTGGCATGAGGGGCTCTGCAGAACGATTCCCCAGAAAAAAAAAGACAACCTGATGAAAACTCCATTTTAAAACAACTCTTTGACATTTCTATATGACCTAAAGGCATATAAAACAAATTTAACATTAATTCAGGTAAGAACAGGGGTCAGTGGCACCTGCACTAATACTCCACTTTCCCCTCCCTTGTCCACTCAGTGTGATGGAAGCTTCACTCCAAGCAGGTGAGTTCAAGAAGGTTGGATTCCTCTTATCTCCCAATCAACAGCTACCATCTCTCACTGCGAGAGGCAGGCCACTAGCTTTATTCATTCCTCCAACTCTGAGTTAAAGAATCTGGTTTACAGGAGAGCTGTCTTCTGTCATTCAGCCTCAACCCAGGGGATGAGACTCTAGCCCACATCTGACAAACCAAGAACACTGGGGCCTCCATCACCCTTGCTGCCTTGTAGAGGAGAGGCAAACCCAGAGAGCCAGAGATTGCCCATCCCCCAGGGTTCAGTTTGTTCAAGGGGAGAGACCAACCCTTTGAGAGCCCCAAAACTCTCACCAAATGAAACAACTATATGAAATTGTGTGTTCAAGCCTGAGACTGCTCTTTTAATTAAAAGCAATTAGATAAATCATAGGCTAGCTAGCTTACCAGGGAGAACTGAGCAAAGAGACTATTAAAAGCAGCCTGGATGGAGTCAGAAAAAAGACTGAGATAAAAACTAGCCCTGGGAGGATTCTGAGAAGATGTAAATAGGAAGCACCAGGAGGCCGTCTTCCCACCTTGATAACAATTGTGCTGGCAGAAACTGTCTAATGTAACTACTTTGAGATTTTGGAGTCTATTGAAGTGCGCAACTTTCAGAAGGCTTGGATGGTAAAACGCAGTTAATTTTAGTCCATTTTAGTGCTTAGCACAGCAGCAGCTACCCATCCCCCTCAGCCCCATGGCAGGCAGCTGTGCACATGTTCCTGAAGCAGCTTGCACACAGCTTGTAGGAGCCATGGTGGGCAAAACGGATGCTGTCTTCCAAATATCAGTGCTCTGATCACTGATTGCTGCTTCTGATCACAGAAGTGCAGATAACGAGGCAGTGGCCATTGTTGTTGCATCTACCCCCAATGTTCTGAATCCCTTCTCTGACTGAAGTGACTTCCAGGCTGTTTATAGAACCACTGCTTTTCTTTCCTCCTCCATTTCCGCCTTTTTTCCAACCCTGGTCTATTTTTGGGAGGCAGAGATCATTAGGACATTCAAAAGCAAACCTATATGGGAGAATTATAAAAAGTTACTATGCATGACCAGGGAAAATCATAGGTCTGAAAAGACCTTATATTTATACCTCAGCATGATCCCCAGTATAGAGACATCCTAACACTAAAAGCAAAAACAAACCTGGCAAACTCAGGGAAAAGGGAAGGCATTGACTTGCAGACTCACTACATTATTAGATTCAAAGGCCCAGTTTTCAATAACAACAAAAAAAAATCACAATGAATACGAAGAAACAGAAAGTATAGCTCATTCAAAGAGAAATTATAAACCAACAGAAACTCTCCCTAAAATGGACTTGCTGGCCGATCTATGAGAAAAGGACTTTAAAAAACCGTCTTAACGAGGCTCAAAAAACTAAAGGAAATATGAAGGAAGTCAAGAAAACAATGTATGAAGAAAATGAGACCACAATAAACAATAGAAAACCTAGAAAGGGCCTCCCTGGTGGCGCAGTGGGTTAAGCAACGCACTGTGAGGCAAACCACAGCCAATGCAGCACAAGTCTGATCCCTGCCACTGGCTGGGGAGGTGACCCACATGGAGCAGCAGACCTCTCCTGCTGTGCCCGCTGCTCCCCTCAGCAGTGTGTTTCAGTCAGTCTGCCTGTTCTGCAACCTGCTCAGTCTGCTGAATCCTCTCACCCCCTGCGACTCTGGCCTGTACCCCAGTGCTTGTATGCACAAATAAATAAATCTTTTTTAAAAAAAAGAAAACCTAGAAAGACACCCAAAAGAAATTCTGGAACTGAAAAATACAAGAACTGAAGTGAGTAATTCACTAGAGGGATTCAAAGACAAATTTGAGATGGTAGGAGAAAGAAATCTGCAAATTTAGAGATTGGATGTGGATTTAATTGAATATGATGAGCAAAAATATAAAAGACTGAAGTGAAGAGAGTCTACGGAATCTATATGACAGCAAAATCTCCCAAATTTGATGAAACACATGAATATAAACATCCAACAAGTTTAATGAACTCCAAATGAGCTTGATAAGACCCATGGTGGAACACATTATAATTGAACTGTCAAAGACAGGGAATTCTGAAAGCAACTAGAGAAGTGACTTGTTATATCCAAGGGATCCTCAGCAAGATTATCAGCAGATTTCTCATTAGAAATTTTGGAGGCCAGCAGACAGTGAGCTGATATATTAAAAATGCTACAAGAAAAAAAAGTCAAGTAAGAATCCTATATTCAGCAAAACCATTTTCAAAAGTGAAAGTGACATTAAGACATTCCAAATTGAAAAAAAAAGTTAAGGCTCTCCCTGGTGGCACAATGGGTTAAGCAATGCACTACGAAGCAAACCACAGCCACTGCAGCACGAGTTCGATCCCTGCCACAGGCTGGGGAGGTGACCCACATGGTGCAGCAGACCACTCCTGCCTCGCCCACTGCTTTTCTCAGCAGTGTATTTCAGTTCATCTGCCTGTTCTGTTCCCCACTCTGTCTCTGGTGGGTCCTCTCGCCTCCCTATACCACTGGCCTGTACCCCAGTTATTGTATGAATAAATAAAATCTTAAAGAAAAAAGTTAGGAGTTGCAAATAGATCTACACAGTGAGAAATTTTAAAGGCAGTTCTGCTGATTGAAATGAAAAAACACTAGACAGGAACTTGAAGCCATATGAAGAAATAAAGATTTCAATAAAGGTAAATGTGTGGTAATTATACAAGCTAATAATAAAATAATAATGGTTTGTAACTTCATTTTTTGTTTTCTACAGGATTTAAGAGATTATTACATTTTTGAAAACCATTATTATGTTAAAAGTTTGTATTACTGTAACTTTAGTTTGTAATTCTACACTTAGTCTTCTGCATCATTTAAGAGACTAATGCAGTTTAAAATAATTAGCTTATGATTTTGGACACGCAGTGTATAAAAATGTAACTTGGTAACATCTACAAACAAAAGGGGTAAGACTGAGATATTAAAGCAGGTTTTGTTATTATAATAATTTATAATAATTTATAATAATTATAATAACATGAGACTTTAATAAGCCATTGTCAATAATAGAACAACCAGACAGAAGATAAGTAAGGTAACAAATCTAAATAATTCCATTGAAAAAATGGATTGGACTCAGGAGAATTTGAAGGTAGGGAAACTAATAATGGTTCAGAGAGGAGACTGAAGACTTGAGAAGAATGAGAAATCTAGAACAGGAGCAGTTGCTGGCCCTGGGGTCATACAAGCTGAACCACCAAATAATGGTGATCACAGGGCAAAACATCTAACTGGCAGAATTTTGAAGGTCAATAAACCACTAGAAGCTTGGAGATTGTTTCCAAAAGAGTCTTTATGGAAGTACAAGAAAATGCCAGTCAAGGATCAAGAAAAAAATATAAACAAAACCCACACGCATTTAAAATAATTCGCTTCATGGCAAACGGCACCACTGGGTTCTGGGGGAAGTGGTGCATTATGAAGAAAAGGAAAAGATAACTGGTGAAGAAAAAAATTCACCAATTGAGGAATCAAGTTCATCAATTCAGTCAGCAAATAATGATCAAGCATCGGCCCCAGTCCATGCTCTGTGACCACAGTGGTGCTTAAGAACCTGCTCTCGTAGAACTTCCAGTTGAGTAGGGGAAGTGCTGGTAAAAGGTGCACCACGCTGTGATAGATAACATCACAGAGTAATGAGTGCACTGAGGAAAATAAAGCCAGCTGAGAAATCTGAGTGATATGTGAATGTCAATATTCTAGGCCCTATTGAAGTGAGGATAGACAGCTAGAGAGTGCTCACCCATACAGAAAGCAATGGAACAGGAGGGGCTGGTCCTCCAGGGCTATACAGGGGGTTGATAGTCTTGGATTTGGGAGGGGAACTTGGTTCTAATGCCCTGAACGCACTATCCTATCTGCCCTGTTTCTGCTCTATCTCTTCTGTTTTCATTTCCAAATAAGTCCTATTTGTTGTCATAATAGCTAGTTGGTTTTGTCTGAGGTCAACAAATGAAGCAGACTGCCCTGCGGAGATGGCAGTTGAGGAACTGAGATTTGGATGATGTAAAGGGTGAGTCCCTAGAATCTGGGAGGTGGGGGGGACATCTCAGGCAGAGGAGCAGTTTGAGGCAGGAATGAGCGTGAGAATTTGAAGAACAAGTGCAGTAAGCTGGGTGAAGAGAGGCAGAGACAGACCTGAGATCAGCAGGGCCAGGTGACTCATTAGAGTTGTAGGTCATAAAAAAAGTTCTTAGTAGAGCATTGAGTTTATTTTAAATGTAATGGGAAGTCATAGGAAGGCTTTTAATCAGTGAGTGACATGATCTGACTGGCATTGTATAAAGACAGCTGGAAACAAAGAGGTGTTAGGTACATGTGGAAATAGGGTGTTATGGATGAATTGTAACCTCCCCCCAAAAGATATGTAGAAGTCCTACCCTCCTCCCCCAGTACTTGTTTCTGTGACTTTATTTGGAAATAGGGTCTTTGTAGATACAATGAGATTAAGATGAAGTCATTAGGGTGAGCCTGCACCCAATGTGACTGGTGCTCTTACAAGAAGAGGGACATCTGTACACAGACACATGGGACATGCCAAGTGAAGATATAGGGACATATAGAGGAAAGCCAGATGTGTGAAGATGGAGGCAGAGATCAAAATGATGCTCTCAAAATCCACAATCGGAGCTACAGAAATTAAAATTGGCTAGGAAGTCCCCTTCATCTTGAGCTTTCAGAAAGGCATGATTGTCTCCTTAATTTTTTCACTTCTAGTCTCTGTAAGGGAATAAATTGCTATTGTCTAAGGTACCTAGTCTGTGGTACTTAGTTAGGGCTGCCCTAGCAAACTAACACACAAGAGGACCAATTACCCGGTTTCAGCAGAGATCTGAACAAGAGAAGCTGCTCCCGGGACAGGGAGGTGTGAGAGAGGCTCTGGCTCTTGGTGTGTATTTTGAAAGCAGAGCTGACAGAAATTGCTGATCTGGGGCGTTTCAGAGACAAACAAAGAATAGAAATTGTTGACTAGGAACACACTTGAGAAGCATTTTCCAAAGAATTTCAGACCAGTAAGTCTTTAATTTCTGGATCTCAAAGGGAAGAGATCAATCAATGGAATCCCTTGATGGAATAAACAAGTCAGGCCATGTTAAGTTTACAAGTGCTTTGCCTGTTTCTGTGAAGTAGTGTTGAGAGACTGGTCAGGGTGGAAATATATTTAACCAAATTATTGAGTTGATTGCAAATATATCACTGCGTGAGGTGAGCCTACACGTCCTGAAGACACTCAAGAGTCACAGTGGAAAACCGTCAGAGAGTGAGAGGTCTCTGGAGGGGCAGGGGGTCCAGACAGTGAGGACCAGCTGCATGAGTGCCTGGATGACTCATAGCCTCGCTAATGGGAAGGCAGCCCCTGGCCACACTGGCCATGTTTTATTCCAAAGGAGCTCCAGGCAGAGTCTGCTTCTCTCTAGCAGCCCCAGTGATGCAAGGCCACACCCACAGACCCAGACTTAGCAATTTCCCCTGGGCAACTAACGAGATTTATTATGGGCAATGGTGGAGAAGGTGGAAGAGGTTCTAAGGAGGGAGGAGTCTGTTATTGGGTACTTTCTACATGCCAATGTCATGGTCCCCATTTTGCAAGCATTATCTAATATGTCCCACATTGCACTAAATTAACTTATTCCAACACGGGATGGGGTGGGGGAGATCTGCATGAGAAGTGAGGCCCCAACAAGAAGGAAGGTGGCCTTGCCCCTATTTTATAGGTGAGGATACTCGGGTTCAGGGAAACTAAGGGATCTGCAGCTTCCAAACCTGCACAGTAGCAGCGTCAGACTCAAGCCTAAGGCTGGTGGACTGGAAGCCTTTGACTTTGCCATTATACTGTGCAGTGTGGTCTTTCTTTGCTACTCAGAATACCATCCATGGACCAATGACATCAGCCTCACCTACTAGCTTATTCAAAGAGCAGTCTCGGGGCCTCTCTGGTGGTACAAGGAGTTAAGTCTCAGCACTATGAAGCTATCAGCAGTTTCTGGGCATGGGCATGAGTTCAATCCCCAGCCAGGGAGTTGACCCACATGGCGCAGCAGACCTCTGCTGTCTTACCCACTGTTCCCCTCAGCAGTGTTATTTCAGTAGATCCGCTTCCTCTGCTCCCCACTCTGTCTCTGGTGACTCCTTTCACTCCCCACACCTCTGGCCTGTACCCCAGTTCTTGTATGCATAAATAAATCTTAAAGAAATAAAACAACAAAGTGAAGACTGTCAATCTTCACTTATTGAAACATGTGCATTTTTAACCAGAACCAAGTGAGACAAACGCACACTAGAGTATGAGGAGCACTGCTCTACTCAGCTGGTAAGACTGCTGAAAGTGTCTAATTGCCGCTCCTTATAGACGAGCAAGAAACTAAGGGTCAAAGAAGACTAATAAGTTGCCCTCTGTTCTGACTCGATGATTCCAACAGCACCGCGGCGCATACACAGGGACCCAACATGCAGCTGTGGCCAGAAAAGACAGCCACATGTGGGGAACTGTTCATCAGAAAATACTGAAATTGAAAGGCCTTGTCCCACCTGTCACACAGGGCAACAGAGGGACAACCGCCACGCCACAGTCCCTCACCCAGCCCTGACCCAGCTCCTTTGCTGAGCTACGCTGTGAGCTCCTTGTGGGTAGGGAGGCCCTCACTTTGCCTCTTCAGTGCTAGCCTATGTGGCACTAAGCAGGTATTGAATCCACGTGTGCTGATGTTACTGACAGAGGGTGGGAAAAGAAGGGGATAAGGTTCCAACAAGAAAGGGTAGACCGAAGACAACACCTGCACATTTGCCTGCCTGGGTCAGTCCTACCAATCTTCACTCTCCCATTCACCTTTGTAATATTAATTGCAAAGTATTCAATGGCTTCAGCAACTCTTCAGCTTTTCCAAATTTTAACAGGAGTGCTCGTATGTGTGCCAGCACTTCACTTTCCTGCATTGATCCCACTTCCATTATTACTGCTGAACTCATCGATGTGCCTTGGCTCTGAGCTCTAATGCACACTGGGCAGCTGAGTTCTACAGGATCAGCAAAGGTTTCTTTCTGGACATAGTTGGGCACCAGTGTCCAGCCCTCTCCATTCCCTGACCCCAAACTCTGCCTGTACCTGCTGCTTCTACCTTGTCACCTGGGGAGCTCTGCCCACGCCAGAAAACAGCAGACAGTGAATGATGCAGGGGGAGCTTTGACCCCAAGAAGATCTCTATAGAGGGAAGTCTAGATCACAATGACCAAGGAGATGAAGAAACCAAGATGACCAGCGGCCTGCAGGGCTTCAGGCCCAGCCCGTCCTCCTGTGTGGAAATGTCTCCTGATCTTTAGTTATGAATGCAGGCATGTGCCAGGCTATCTGGCAGAGGAGAGAGCACAAGGAGGGGACCTGTGTCTCCAGCCCCATTCCTTTATGCCATTTGTGTTGGCTCTCTGTAGGGAGCTCCTAAATTCTGGATCTAATTGCTGACTGGAACCTTGGTATTTTTCCAATATTTCTTCTGGATCTAAGATTCTGTATTCAACTTCTTGGACTTACAGATCTATGGGGCCCACAGTTCTGTGAACATCTTTGCACTAACGTACAGGCCAGGTTCTGTAGACCCAGGTCTTTGTACCTCAAACCCATCTCAACAGCAATAACAAGATCACTACTTTGGAAATGCAGGGGAGTCAGTGCCACTTGGTTAGGGGACAATGAACTACCCCAGTTGCAGGACTAGGTGGGGAGTTGCAAAGTGCTCTGTGTGCTCCTTAGAAATCCTGGGTGGCCAGGTCTCTCTTGTCTAAAGGAGTGACCTCCATAACATTCTCTGGGATGACTTTCCCTCCTCTGACTCCCACCTATTTCCTGGAAAGCCTTCCCATAGACAAACTATGTCAGCCACATGCTTGTGTCTCAAGCTCTGCAGTGCAGGGAGTCCAAACCAAGACCAAAACCTTCCTTATGAGACACTTTGTGGACCACAGAGGATAGTCTGTGTAAAGCTTTTGGAAGGAAGAAAGGCACTGTGGTAACTGAGGAAGAAAAAGCATCCTTTGATACCTGTGATCTGGTCTGACGCTACATGTCCTTGGTGCTGTTAGACGCTCTCCTGATACAGCTGGGCCATGTTATTCTTCTGGAAGACACAGCTGATATATCAAAACACCAATGTCAGGCACAAGCACTGGCACTCTGATGCTGTGATAAAGTGAAATAAAAACAAGGTCCTTGTGCAACCCACAGACCACCAAGCATACCCTCTTCTCTCTACTTCTCTCTCCCACCTGAAATAACAATTCACTGCTGCTTCTTTACCAATTAGCCTCACTCTAATTGGCCCTTCTTAGAGATAAGATCTACTGAGATACCCAGTCACAGAACAATACCACTTACAACAGCCCAAGCCAGAGTTAAAGCCTCACATCCCTTGCTCTCTCCCTATAATCCAACCTACACCTGCATTCCACCCAGCTCCTTTCTCTCTGTACATTAAGCACCTGCTCTGCTATTTAGCAAGCAGGTACCAGCACCTGCTGTGTGGAGTGCTGAGCACCTTAAGGTTGGAATTGACTGCAGCCAAATAAATCAATTCGATGACACCAACCCTGCAGGATTCTGGAACTTAACCAAGAAAGAAAATACACTTTCAGGAAGCAGCTTGGGTCAGGTAATTTAGGGGCAAGGTTCCTGCCTGGATCAGTTCTTTCTTCTTGTGACTATATTTTTAAAGAAAGAAATATTTATTTATGCATACAAGAGGTAAAGTGTAGACCAGAAGTGTGGGGGTGGGGGACCAGTGAGAGGATTCACCAGAGACAGAATAGGGAGGAGAACAGGGGCACCTACTGAAATACACTGCTGAGGGGGGGCAGCAGACCAGACAGGAGAGGTCTGCTGCACCACTGATAGCATCATAGTGCTGAGACTTAACTCCTTGTGCCACCAGGGAGACCCCTGGTTGTATCATTTTAAAAGGCTCAGTGAAGCCATAAAAACTTTGTAACTACATCAAGCTTAATTGAATATTTGTTATTCACTTGTTTTGTAAAAAAGACTCCACAAACTTTAAACTGAACCCTTAAAAGCTGACCTTTGATCTGAGGCTTCAGGAGGGGAAGGGGAAGGGGAAGGGGAATGGTGTACATAGGGAGATAATGCAGGGAGAGAACAATGGATTACAGCAGAGAACTATGAGTGCTTTGAGGTAGGAGAACAGTGACCACACCTAAGGGGAGAAATCCTGCACTGTCAAAATATTAACTAGGATGTAAAACAATGGCAATTCATTAAAAAATAAAGACTATAGGGGTCTCCTTGGTGGTGCAGCGGGTTGAGTGCTGAACTGTGATCCCCGGCAGGGGAGGTGACCCACATGGCACAGCAGACCTCTCCTGCCTCACCTGCTGCTCCCCTCAGCAGTGTATTTCAGTCAGTCTGCCTGTTCTGTTCCCCGCTCTGTCTCTGGTGAATCCTCTCACCTCCCAAGACTCTGGCCTGTATCCCAGCTCTTGTATGCATAAATAATCTTTAAAAAAAATCATCAGCTTTAAAAAAAATAAAGATGATATACTACTAATATACATGTTTTAGACTTCTGGAAATATATTTTGGACAATTTTATATGGTATTAATCACCTCTGATAATCAAGTTTAACAGCATCAGTGGTAAGTGATCTTGATATGATAAGAATGGGCTTTTGTGTTCCACAGTGATTTCTAATTGTGTCAATCCTTTCTATTCTAAAACCTTACTTGCATTCACCTTCACCATCCTCTTCCTGTTCTTATCCTGGAACTTACAGTCCTTTATAATTGAGCAAATTCCCACTCACTTGTTTTATTCATTCATTCACTCATTTATTGTTTGTGTATATAATAAATATACACTGAACACTTTATAAAGTTCCAGACTGGGACAGAAGGTCTTTTCCTCTCCACATATGACAATGACCTGTCATCTGGCTGCCTTTGCTGCTGTTTCATTCCCACTAAATCTTTTCCTCAGCCTTACTAAGCCCTCTAGCCCTAAGCCCATTTCCTCCAGTGTGATTACTGGTCACCTCTGTGGATTGCCTGGGGAGGGAGGAAAAAAGGCAGGATACCTTATGTAGGTAGCGCTGCCTCAGAAAATTGAGCTTGAAATTCAAATATGGCTGAAACTTGTCATCTGTTTTAGCATTTTAATATAATTTCCTAAACTATTATATTTATATCTAAGAAGCAAATAATATCAAGAAAACGAGATGATAGTGTATATTCATTCTCATTGAAATTCTACTTCTCTCCTAGGAGTTAAGTTCCTGAGTTTCCATTTTTCTTGCATTTACAGAGTCTTCTTTACACAAATAGAATCACTGGGAATTAACTAAGCACAAGAAAGCTTTCAGTGCTGTTCCTTTATCTCCTTCTGCCTCTTACTAGACTTTAAAGAATCTTACATCTTCTCCCTTCCTTATTTGAAAACCAAGTATTCTGTTCTTATCTGACGGCACACGTTTTGAAAAAGATACTTGTGGTTTTCTCTGTCAATGTTGAGAATTAATCAGCATCTGTAACATTCTTACTCAAGGGCCTCCCTGGTGGCGCAGTGGGTTAAGCAACGCATTATGAAGCAAACCGCAGTCACTGCAGCACGAGTTTGATCCCTGCTGCCGGCCAGGGAGGGGACCCACATGGTGCAGCAGACCTCTCCTGCTGTGCCCGCTGCTCCC
>JAGFMF010011870.1:2276971-2390981 GCA_019455555.1 Galemys pyrenaicus | reverse complement strand
CCCCGCTCTGTCTGTGGTGAATCCTCTCACCCCCCACACCTCTGGCCTGTACCCCAGTGCTTGTATGCATAAATAAATAAATCTTTAAAAAAAAAAACATTCTTACTCAAACAGGGTGATGCTGTTAAAATTTTCTCCCATTCTGCCTTGAAAGAATTATTACGGAGAATTTCAAGTAAAGATGAAAGTACAGCAGAGTATAGAAATTCTCCGGCACATCTTATCAGCTTAAACCTGAAGCCTATGTACCAACCCAGGAGCAATCTTGTTTCATCTATTATATATTCCCATCCATTGGTTCTTTCCATATTCTCTTGAAGCATATTCCAGATATATTTCATCTGTAAATTTTTCTATTTCTGTCTCAAAAAATATTAAGAATTCTTTTCTATATGAAACTAATATCAGTATCACACCTATGAATCAATTAGTACCATCAAACACCCAGAGTTCCAATTGTTTCATAAATGTCATTAATTTTTTTCTATACCTTGTTTCAATTACAACCCAAATAAAGTCCACATTTGATATGTGTTTACAGTCTCTCTTAATTTACAGGCTTCCCTTCTTATTTTTCTTACAATTAATTTGTTGGACGGAACCACTGTTCTACAGTTTCCCAAGTCTGAGTTTTGCTGATTATGTCCCATGGGTATCTTTAAAAAATTCCTCCATTTTCTGTATTGGTGGTCAGATCTATAGACTTCATCAGATTCAGGATAGATATTTTTGGCAGCAAGAAAACTTGCTAGATGAATTGTGCGCTTCCATCAAGAGTGATATAATTGTTAACAGCTAGCAATAGTCATTAATTCAAAATTGGATATTTAAAATACACTAGCTGGAATAATTCTATAAAAGTAAACCTCTCCTTGTTTTCACCTTATCAGCTATTGTTTTCACCTTATCTTATAGCTAGTAAAGAAAAGACAGATGGGCTTCCCTGATGGCACAGGGGGTTGAGTCTCAGCACTTTCATCTGTGATGATGACCCTCTGAGTTCAGTCCCTGGCCAGGGAGCTGACCCACATATGGCACAGCAGACCTCTTCTGTCTTGTCTGCTGCTCCCCTCAGCAGTGTATCTCAGTGGATCTGCCTGTTCTGCTTCCCACTGTCTCTGGTGAAACATCTCATCCACCTGCACCTCTAGCCGAAACCCTAGTTCTTGTATTTATAAATGTCAATGCATGCAAAAAAAGGGGGAAAGAAGGCAGGACAAAAACAATTCTTTCTCTTTTTTCCCAATTTTTCAGTGACGTGGTCCTCTAGCTTCCTCTGATGGTGACAAATTTGATTTACTTTGGTTGTCATTGCTGGTTTGTTATACATAATTGAGGTACTTCAATCTGCAGTAGCCATCATTCTTAGAAATCTCAAATTGTCCAACCTTTGTCCAGTTGGAACCTCTGAGTTTTGCTCCTGAGTACTGACTGGGTTAAGACTTAAAAATGCCAGAATAGGAGCCTCCCTGGTAGCACAAGGAGTGGTAGCACTGCATTGTGGCACATTCACAGTCACTGCTGCATGAGTTCTATCCCCAGCCAGGATGGTGACCCACATGGCGCAGCAGACCTCTCCTGCCTCACCTGCTGCTCCCCTCAGCAGTGTACTTCAGTCACTCTGCCTGTTCTGCTCCCCACTCTGCCTCTGGTGAATCCTCTCACCGCCCCCTTTTCCATGCCTCTGGTCTATACCCCAGATCTTGTATGCATAAATAAATATTTTTTAAAAAGTCACAATATCATTCTAGTAGATATACAGGTTGGAAGTCCACATGGAATGGTTTAATCCTGTAGAAGATTTCATTTGTGTGACTCTTGGAGAATGGAAAGCAAACTCTTACAAGAGAATTACTGAGTAGAGAGCAGATCAGCGTACCCATGGAGCACACATATCCTTGGATAACACCACATGCAAACATACTTTACACCTCCTTATAGACGCTTCTTTTGAGCAGGGCAAGAGCAGCTGATGATGAGGTTGGCAAACATGGGTTCATCTAGCTGCCAGTATCCATTTAGAGTCTGTAGTGTGAGGTTTTATTATTAATTTCTCCTAAACATTTTCTTATTGTGTATAGTTCACCCACAATAAAATACACAAATTTAATTGTACAAGTTGATGGATTTTGACAAATATGCATCCCATGTATCAGTCTCTCCCTACAAGAAATAAACATCTCTATCCCTAACATTTCTATGCCTCTTTCTATTAAGTCCCACCTACTCACTAAGGCATTAACATTGATTTGATTTCTATCACCATAGGTTAGATTTCTTTTGGACTATACATGGGTGAAATTGTGCACTGTTTAGTGTCTGGCTTTTTCTCACAACATAACTTTTTTGTGATTTTATCTATATTGTTGTCATAGCAGTTTATTCATTTTTTTAATGATTTATTTATGTATGCATATAAGAGCTGGATTGAAGGCAAGAGGTGCAGGGGCTGGTGAGAGGATTCATCAAACACAGAGTGGGGAGCAGAACAAGCAGATCTACTGAAATATACTGAGGGGAGAAGTGGATGGGACAGGAGAGGTCTGCTGTGCCATGTGGGTCAGCTCCCTGGCTAGGGATAGAACTCATGCCCATGCCCAGAAGCTGCTGATACCTTCATAGTGCTGAGACTTAACCCTTTGAGCCACTAGGGTAAGGCCCCAGTTTATTCATTTTTAATCTGAGTAGCACACTGAAATTTATCAATTCTCTCACTAGTTGATAGACGTTTTGGTTTTTTCCTATAAATGAAGCAACTGTAAATTTTCTTTTTTTTTTTTAAAGATTTATTTATTTATGCATACAAGCACTGGGGTACAGGCCAGAGGTGGGGGAAGCAGTGAGAGGATTCACCAGAGAGAGCAGGGAGCAGAACAGGCAGATCAACAGAAGTACACTGCTGAGGGGAGCAGCGGGCACAGCAGGAGAGGTCTGCCACGCCATGTGGGTCTCCTCCCTGGCCGGCAGCAGGGATCGAACTCGTGCTGCAGTGACTGCGGTTTGCTTCATAGTGCGTTGCTTAACCCACTGCGCCACCAGGGAGGCCCCAGCAACTGTAAACTTTCAAGCACAAGTCTTTTTGTAGACAAATATTTTCATTCTCCTGGGCTGGGATTGGATTTACATTGTAAATCTATGCTTTGAGAAATTACCAAACAGCTACAAAGTGATACTATTTTACACCCTCCCCCACAATGTATGAACCTCCTACTTGATCCATATCTTCACCAACACTTGGTATTATTAATCTTATGAAGTCTAGCTGTTGTAGTGGGTGTGATCTTTCATTGAGATTTTAATCTGAATTTTCCTAATTGCTAAAGTCATTAACATATTTTCATTCACTTATTGGTTAGTTTTCTATCTTCTTTGAGGTATCTTAAGCCTTTTGACCTTTTGTTATTGGATTAAGTTTTTATCACTGATTTGTAGTGATTCATCTATCCTCTGGTGATAAGTCCTTCATCTTAAAAATGACTGTACATAACAAAAACAAAAAGACAAGGACAAATCAGAAACACTTTGTGTGTGGGGGGAGGCAATGGGATGAGGGCAGAAAGAGCACAAGGGACTGAGATGATGGTGCACTGGTGAAATGGTGGTAGGAAACCCATGGGGACCACAATTGATCTCAAATATATATATATATATATATATATATAAATGAAGAAAAAGAAAAAAAATAAAAATGATTGTATTTTTCCATAATCCATGGCTTCTCTTTTTTCCCTTAAATTTTGGCCTTAATTTTATTTTCTACTTAATTTCTACACACTAGGGTTTTCCTTCAATTACTAACTCAAGCTCAAAATAGAATATGCCATTTATTAGACACTCGCATGGGTCCTCTAGATGAAGAGCTCATTGCCCTCCCATGCTAATCACAATTCTGGGAGGCAAATTAACATCCACTATATTGAATCACTGGGGAAACTGAAGTTGAACAACTCTCCAGTATCACCCAGTTGTTAAGTGACTGGCTGGCTTTAGAACAATGCTGTTCAATGCTGGCTGCACAATTGAGTTCCCTTGGTGGAGGTGAGATTAAAATAACTGAAGCCCAGGGCCCTCCTTGGTGGCGCAGTGGGTTAAGCAACGCACTATGAAGCAATCCTCAGTCACTGCAGCACGAGTTCGATCCTTGTCACCAGCCAGGGAGGGGACCCACATGGTGCACAGACCTCTCCTGTCTCGCCTGCTGCTCCCCTCAGCAGTGTATTTCTGTTGATCTGCTTGTTCTGCTCCCCACTCTGGCTCTGGTGAATCCTCTCACCTCCCTGGACTCTGGCCTGTACCCCAGCTCTTATATGCATAAATAAATCTTTTAAAAAAATAAATAAAATGACTGAAGCCCAGCCCCCAGCCTCAGGAATCATGATTGCATTGGTCTCAGGAACTGCTCAGGCATGAAGGTTTTCAAAATGCTTCCCTAAGTATTCTAGTGTTCAGAACCTCTGTTTCAAAGCTTGCTGCATGGCTCAGAATTTGGTTCTAAGATTGCCCTGCCCGTCAGAGTAGAAAGAGTTAAGTGACAGATCACTCTGGGGCCATCTCTCTGAGTCATTTGTGGGCTGTGACCAGAGAAATCACACCTGGCTGATGTGGTTCCCACTGTGCAGACTGGAGATGATTTGGGTTTTATTTAAGGAGCTCTTTAAAATCTGCTCACTCTTCCACTCCTCCTCCCCAGGAGGCAGCCTAGCCAGACGTCAGCACACAGTACCAGGTCCAAGTTTGGAGGCTGCAGTGAGCTGGGGAACCATCCAAGGTGTCCTTGCAAACAGGCAGTCCTAACTTGGAAATGACAGTTGCATAGAGGTTTCAGTGTTGCATGCAAATCACCTCTCCTGCTGGCAATTTTCAACTTGCTGTCATTTAATGGTTTCCCTGCTAAGGAACACTGGTGCTTGGTGGGGGAAGGGCTCTGTATTTCTTTTCAGTATCACTGATAAGCTTTCAGAAGCTGAACTGGGATTCCTGAAAAGCCAACATATTTATCAAGTGGGAAAGGGAAGAGAGCCAGGGATAGATTTCTCTAAAATAAAACCCTTCTTGCTTTTTCTCCCTGTGATGTTTACAGCTCATATAATATGGCTGGAAATTCCTTATTGTTCTGGAATCAGAACCTTGATGTCACTCAGCTGAGGGTAAGGGAGAGCAGGAATTTATTACTCCTGGGAGCTTTGAAAATCACCATTACCTGAGTGTCAAAACACCCTGTGCAAAACAATATTGGCTACTCGTTCCTGGCCAGTGAAAAGACTTTTTGAGACTTGCTGAGGGGAAACAAAATGATCCACATCAGAACAGAATATCTTCCCAGAATGCTCAGATGTCACACTGCAGAACAATGGACTCCTGAGTTTGGGGAGTAGTGACTACGGTTATGGCCACTGCAGGGAGTGGCCCAGGTGTGAGCACTTAACAACTAGAGCAGAGGTTTTCAAAGCGCACTCCCAGGGCAACAGCATGGGCATCACTTGGAAGGTAGTAGAAACATGGGCTCCCAGAACTACATAGTCAGAAGTTAGGTGGTGGGGCCCCAGGGGTCTGTACTTTAACAAGCCCTCCAAGGTTTTTCTGATACACTTTAAAGTTTGAGAATCATTCTTTAAAAAAAAAAAAAAGATTCCTGATAAATTATAGACAACAGGAGGTGGGGAAGGGTTCTGTTCCTCTCTGGTAGAAATGGGGTGGGGCAGTGAAGGTGAGAATCCCACCCATAAGTAGAAACAGAGCAACTGAGAAGGCAGCTCGAGCCACTCTCCTGCAGCTTTTCCTAAGCAAGGGTGGACTCCAGGGCAATAACAGCAGCTACAAAGTAGGATCCTGCCTTCTGTTTCAGGGGCAGAAAGTCTGTAAACACAACTGAAAGGGCTCCCTGAGGAGTTGGAGTTAGGGGGGTAGATGGATCTGAGGACTACTCCCTAGTCCATAGAAAAGGGGGCCTCTTCTGGTCCCCCCAGTGCAGGCCTAACTGGTTGTTCTGTACAACTTGCACAACTGTATATGGCAGCTCTGCTCAGGAAACAGGAAGAGAGGTAAGAAGGTAGAGCAGGTAGGAGGGAAAGGGTGAATGGGAAAGGTGAGCCCCAGAATAGGGCAGTTTAAGGATACCCTGGATTTGTTTTAATTACGTACAGTAAGACCTGACGACACAGAAATGACTGTTATGAAGAAATTTGTTATACTCACAGTTATCCAGAGTTGGAGGCGGGCTGCACCTGGAAGCGCCGGAGCAAGACGCAGAGGTAACGAGGAGAAACATGGACAAGAGCCTTTATTCTAGTTTCCACGAGGAGTGGGCGAAGCAGGGAGCAGGCTTAGCACTGGCTCATTTGAATCACTTCAGTGGGCTCTGGGACACAGCCTGAACCTAACTGGTGTCTGGTTCTGGGTGATTAGGGCCCAGAGTTTGAAAGTCCCATGAAGGAGGTTGGAGTGTGGGCCCTGGATTGGTTGGCTTCTTATGCAAGGCACACTGAAGGCAAGTTAGTTGCTTGGTATCTTCAGGAACTGGGTCAAAGCACAGGGCAAGTTCTGGATGATTCTAGCAGATGGGGTAAAGAAAGAGTCCTGGAGCCCTAGGTGGCTCTTTAGGTTTTATTTAGAGGTGGCCAGGTACATGGCAGGCATGGGTGCCAGGGGACCAGGAGAATGGCAGGCCTCCCAGCCCCCGGCGCATCTCACCCTCTCGGCCGCTTCTTCTCTCCGCTTCTACTGCTGCTCATGTCTCGTTCTGCTGTGGCGTCCTCATGACGCCACCTTTATACGCCCGTGTCCAAACCCAGGTGCACCCACTTAGGTGCGCATGCCCATTTAGGCATGCATGCAGCACCACAGGTGTCCATCATTATACCAATAGTGGGAGGGCAGGAAAGCCTGATAACTTTTCTCAGATCCTACAATGCTCAATTTCTTGAGAAGTCTACCTTAGTCCTGCAGCTCAGCAACAGCCATGAGCCCCAGAAACCATTTGCACCATTTCCTGGCTGCTGCAGTCCACGAAGGTTCCACCTGGAATCCACAGCTCATGCGCTCAGCCCTTGACTGAGTGTGCCTGGATGGCTAGGTCTGGGAGAGACAAGCGATAGCAAAGGGGGACAAGAGGAGGGACCAGAGGGAGAATTTAAACAGCCTAGTGCCCAACATGCTGAAAGCCAAAGCAAAGCTCTGTGTGGCTGCCAGCACTGCGAAGGGGGCTTGACTCACAGACATCCTCAAGGTTAGGCTTTTTGGGTAATGTGGTTATTAATTATTAGTACAAGAGATTTCTTGGCTCTGGACCCAAGACCCCTGGCTCTGTATCAGCTGAAGGAAAACTCAGTTAATCTGGAGGGTGGTGGGTATACAGGTTAAAATTTTCTGTATCAAGGACAAAGACAAAAAAACTATCACCAGGCTTAGTAAAGCTACATCTGTGATTTTAAATTTCCCAGGGAAAAGGTGAGTGTGTATGGAAGGTGAGCTGATAGCGCTCCAGAGGAGGAGGTACCACAGCCCAGTCATCTGTTCACACAGCTTGCCAAGGGGGTGAGGAGTATAGACCTCTGTGCAAATGTCACCTGAAATCCTGGGTCACATCTTCTAGGTGAACTCAGGTTGGGACCCCTGAGTTTTTTGTTTGTTTTTCCTGTAGAGAGGCTTTTAGTGAGGACTCTAAAGGTTGGGACCGGAGGAACCAGAGCTTAATTTTTAGCCATTATCTCCTGAATCCAGGGCATGTGCTTGGTGACATTCTACATTGTCGAGAAAGAGATGATCTTCAAAAGTGAACATTTTCCTTCTTATTGGAATAACTCATTTAGTGCAACAGGTTATTATTTGTGCCTTATATGTGCCAGGCACTGGTATGCAAGGCACCTGAGGTTCCTCCCTGCCTTCAGATAATTTAGAGGCCAATGAAGTGACTTTATTTTTTACATGTAAGAACTGGGGTGGAGACCAGAGGTGCAGGAGGGTGAGCAGATTCACTAAAGACAGAGTGGGGAGCAGAACAGGCAAATCTAATGAAATACACTGCTGAGGGGAGCAGCAGCTGAGACAGGAAGGAAAGGTCTGCCATGCCATGTGGGTCAGCTCCCTGGCCAGGGATTGAACTCAGGCCATAGTGGTGACAGCACTGAGACTTAACCCTACACACCAGAGAGGCCCCAATGGGGTGATGTTTTTAATAAATTAAAGTGCTAGTGTTGTGAAAGGGAAATAAAGAGAAGAGAGTCTCATTGAAAGTCCAGCAGAAGCCTCCTTGAGGAGTATAAGTGTTAGAACCCAAGAGGTAGCTGAGGGTAGAGGATAGTGTTTCTAGCTGTGTATTTGCATACGCAAAGCTTTAGGGGCAAGAAGGCCAGATGCACCATAGCTTTGATGCACTCAGTTCTATGTGTGATTTTATTAGCCATACTAGTGCCAAATATGCTTTGAGTGCAATTCTATCATCCTGACCTGCCCCATCCCAGAGGTTACAAAGACAGTAACATATGCTACAACTCTCGATCATTTATTCACATAGCATTTGTGGGCAACTACAAGGTATCAAGTGTAAGACTTCATTGTTAGAAGGCAGTCAGAGAACCAAAAGGATGTCAGGACTGCAGATGTAGAACTGGGAGAGAGAATGGGAAGGACAGAATTAGGAAGAGGTTGTTCATGTCCAAATTTGTAGTGTGCCTTGAAAAACCAAAAATGAAAAGACAAGGACAAATTGGGGACACTTGGTGGGGAGGGAAGAGAGGGAGGGTTGAGAGCAGACGGGAGCACAGGGGACTAAGGTGATGGTGCACTGGTGATATGGTGATAGGGAATACATGGGGATTACAATTGACGTCTAATATATATAAATAAAAGAAAAATAAAAAAAATTTAAAATGACATGAAAAAACAAACAAATTTGTAGTGTGCCTTGAGAGCACGAAGCAGAAAGCAAAAGGTGCCTGGAAAACAACCATGAGACCCTAAGGGAGGAGATGATCATGGAACCTATCTTTTTCTTGCTTTTCATGTTTCACCACCTGCTACTTACTGGAAGGTCTGTTCCCACATTGTCTAGCTGTCGTCTCTCCCACTGCCAATTACTATTACTATCGCATTACTATCTGGCTAAGGTCTTCACCTCCTCATTAAAAATAGTGGCACTTATTAAATATAAGGCTCAGGATTGAAATGTATAACCTTGGCTCTGATGATAGATTGGCTAGTGTGACCACAGACTGGTGCTGAGCAGACAAATGATGCCTATTACCACTTAATTGTGCTGAGGTGCACTAGAGGTACAGGGAATAGAAGCCCACTTGACGTTAAGTGCAGAGAGAAGGCACGTGTCCTTAGGAGAGGAGGTAAAGGTAAGGACATTCACTAATGTTATGGGAAAAAAACCACAACTGATTCATGAAAAATCATGGTTTTCCAAATATTCAAAGATATTTATGGTAAATTCCATTCATTTTATCCAAGATTCAATATAATTCCAAGCAAACTGCCTGCAATTTACTTTAGAATCTAAGAAACCAATTCTAAAATTCATATGAAAAGACAAATTCTATGGTTTCTTAGAAAATATTATCCTTAATCTACTGGGTATTAAGAAGTATAATTAAAGATTGGAATGAGGGGTTGATGCTATGTATTCTAATCATGTTGGAATAATAAAACTAACAAAAATAGGAGAGGAAATGGGAAGTAAAATAAGTGTAGTGATAGTCCTGTGAAATAGCTGAGAAACAAAAGGCATCACTTATTATACCAGAAGCTTTGAGTATTTTTAGTATAAAACAAAGTTATAATTGACTAAAATTGGGTGAGAGAAAAGAGGGGGCAATAGGGCAAGGGAATAGGCAAATTAAATCATTACTGACAGTAGGAAATTAATAGGTAATGTTTAAAGGAAGAAGGATCTAGTGTATTATGTTAAGATAAATGCAAAGGCAGGCATTAAACCAAAATAAATAAAATAAAACCAAAAAAACTCTGAAACTTTCTAACACAAAGAGGAATACTATAATGAAAAAAATGAACAAAGAAAGCAGATTGCATAATGAAATAAACATCTTCACAAATAAGCATTAAACATAACATGAAAGAAATAAGACAAAATACCTCTCACATCAAAACATATAATGAGGTTAGGTGTCCTAATAAAATCAATAGACAGCTCTATGCTGATCAAGAGACACCCAAACAATGTGAATGAGAAAGATTACAAATAAAGCATCTGGCAAAGGTATATCTGCCAGATGTCAGTGGAAATTGTGGAGTAGGAACCATTATAACAAATGAAATTAAATAAAATTTAACTTTCAGCAGTTCTGAATTTCATTTGTGAGGTATTTTTTGAAATTTGTTTTCTCTTGTATAAGTATTGATATAATATCCTTAATTTTTTCCTATTGACTCAAAAAGCCTAAAACGTTTGCTATCTTGTCCTTTACAGAAAACGTTTATTATCATTACAGCACTGTTTGTAGAAGATTGGAAACAACCCATATGCTCAGCAAGGCTGAAGGGATTAATGATAGTCTTGCTATAAAAAAGGTGAAATTTCCATTGTATTGGTATATTTCTCAGATATATTTTTACATATAAAGTTTAAAATAACGTATCTAGTTTGCTCCATTTTGAGTAAAATAATATTGAGTTATGGAGTTTTTTTGGCTTGTATTTGTATTGAGAAACATTGGAACAAACCAGAAACTAATACAGATATATAGATATCCATAAAGGTGCTAAGACACACAGAAGAGTCCACTGTCTTAATTGCTGAATCCCTGAATCTAAACAACCTAAGGAAGGGCCTCAATATTTATTAAGTAAATGAATGGCTGAGTGAGAGCTATTTTGTATGGCTATAAAGACTAGTGGCTCACATCACTGTGTAGGAATTAGACGAAGATGCTAGCTCAGCAGCAGGAAAATCTTGCTAATAAAGTAGTCAGAATAGGAATAGACTGCATTGAGAGGTGGGAGATCCCAAAGGATCATTTGGTGTTAGTATAGTGATTTCTAAACCTAGTTACATGTTAAGAACTTTCTGGAGGTGAGGAGGAAGGACTTAAAACCAGATTATTAGCACTTATTTTACAATGAATGAGACTTATGGAGGTATAGCTCAGAAGTCAGGAATTTTTTTAAGCTTCTCAGAAAATCCTGATGCAATCAGCCTAACACCACCACTCATTCACTTAATTATTTAGGATTATTTATTACATTCCAGCCTGCTGTGTGAGGTTATGAAGACAGAGTCAGGATCAAGATAGGCTTTGTTTCAGCTCTAATGAAACTGACAGTCCAGAAGGAGAAACAGGCAACAAGTAATTAAGTGGACAAATAAATAAATGCAGGTCAGATAGAATATATGCTGTGATGAAAATACAACAGGATGAAGTGATAGTTTAACTGCGGAATTTAGAAAAGGTGGTTGGGGAACAATAAGGAGAGGAGCTAGTCAGTCATGTGAAGAAAGTCTTCTAAAGGGGCGAATGCAAAGTTTCTGTGGTAAAAATACTGTGACCACAGGAAAGAATCTCTATTAGATTTAAGGGGTAGACAGGGAGCAGGTCTAAAGAGACTGTAAAGATCAGAGTAGCGATTTGGAATTTTATTGTACAAGTAATGTTAAGTCCTAGAATCCAGGTACCATGTCAGAGGGACTCAAACATTCTATATGGCAAAAGGAGTTGGCACTAGCAGTTGACCTGCAGTTTGGTTGATTTGTTCCATCCTCTCCGATGGTACACATGTGTATGTCTTTTTTCCCAAGAGTTACAAATCCTGAAATTTTATATCCCCAATGGCACCTAAGTACAGTAAGTGCTCAACAGTTAAGGAATAAAAAAAGCCAGATATTCTGAAAAATTAGTAAATAAAATAAAAGAGGTATCTTGCTCAGATTGCCATAGAATCTCTTTATAGATTTCTTGACTATCATTAGCAGTTCACTTCTCTAGTAATTTATGATTTGCAAGTGGAAATGCTAATTTGAAAGATAGCAAGTTTGCCTTGCTATCCAAAAGTAGTGTATTTATAAAACATTTCATAAGCTGAAGTGATGTACATCAATGAAGCAATTACCATTAATTCATATGGAACAATTTTGAGGATTCCCAGACTCCAAAATAACCTACAGATCACATCAAATAACACATAGCATCCAAAATAACACTAACATATAATAAAAACAGGGATGATGTAATACACACACCTATAAGGCGTCCTTCTTCTATGGAAGAAGCATGGTGGTACCATTCTTCAGAGTCGGGGATGTGTGCTGCCTCTGTTACAGCTGCTGCAAAACAAATGCTGAATGCTAGTTTTGTTTTTACTTTTGCATGAAAGTGGAAATTTCTTTAGATTTCCTTCTGTTAGCAAAAATCGATAGTAATGAAGATCTTTCATTTTATAAACTTACCGGCCTAGATTTTATTTTTTAAGATTTATTTGTGCATACAAAAGTTGGGGTACAGGCAGAGGTGCCAGGGGGTAAGAGGATTCACCAGGGACAGAGTGAGGAGCAGAACAGGCACATTGACTGAAATACACTGCTGAGGGGAGCAGGCGAGATAGGAGAGGTCTCTCGTGGCATGTGGGTTAGCACCCTGGCTGGGGATCAAACTCATGCTGCAGTGGCTGCAGATAGCTTCATAGTGCTGAGACTTAACCGTTTGCACCACCAGGGAGGCCCCTGGCCTAAATTTTAAAAAAGTTGCCCAATATTAAAAAAGCAGGGGGCCTCCCTGGTGGCGCAGTGGGTTAAGCAACGCACTATGAAGCAGACTGCAACCACTGCAGCACGAGTTCGAGCCCTGCTGCCGGCCAGGGGGGGGACCCACATGGTGTGGCAGACCTCTCCTGCTGTGCCCACTGCTCCCCTCAGCGGTGTACTTCTGTTGATCTGCCTGTTCTGCTCCCTGCTCTCTGTGGTGAATCCTCTCACCCCCCACACCTCTGGCCTGTACCCCAGTGCTTGTATGCATAAATAAATAAATCTTTAAAAAAAATAAATAAAATACTAATTTCAAGGCATGCAGTTTTTAAAGGCCCCTCACCTATAGTGTGTATAATAAACCATCTGTCTCTTAGTAACATGGTCATCTGACATTTTCAAATTTAAGACTTATAACTAAGAGCTGAAAGTCACTTAAACGAGCGTTTATTTGTTGCACCAACTTTTGTTCAGAAAGCAAACAGGAATTTGCCACCTTCTAGTGTAAGTCCTAGATTGGTCACTATCTAGGTTGGCATCTCTGTACTCAGGGTCCTAGTTTCTCTCTGGGTCCTAGTTTCTTATGTCAAATAAGAGTAGATTTAGATCCTATGTAAGACTCCTTTTTAGTTATAAAATCTATGCAATCCACTTCCCGAGGCAGAATAGAAAAAGGCAAAAAGTCCTGGAGAAAAGTATTGTTCTTCATTCATAATCATTGAAACATGTTTCGCCTACAGTCATGAAGACTAAGGAAAGCAGGTAGAATAGAATGACTTACAAATGAAAAATTAACCCCGAGTCAAGCTACATGTGTAAGAGAACTGTTTAAATATCAACAGCTGGGTACAAATGCTATTTGCATTTTTTGGCAAACATTTGATGTGGCTTTAGTGTGAGCAAGCATCCTCCCTCTAAAATTGCAAAAATGGAAAACTTTAATAATCCACTACATTCCTGATAACTGTGTTGAAATCTGGTTTCTGACAAAAATGCTCCCATAAGAGTACCTAAGAAAACATTGATAAACCAGAACCCAAGATATGAATCTTATAGCAATCACTGATGAAGAAATATTTCTAGCTCACAAACACAATGACAAAACCAACAGCTATCTAATCTGCTTTCAGATTTTCTTGTATTTGAGCACAACTGCTAATTCTGTATAAATATAAGAAAAATAGCTTTTGAGACTCTTAAGACACAACCTATTTTCTGCCACTATCCACCCACAACCATCTGCTAGACTATGGATTAAAGAAGATAGCAACCTCATAAGGAAGTTTCACAAGGAAAACCAGTTTCTCAAGCTATAGGTCAACCATTTTCAGCATAAATTAAGATTTCAAGTCCATTAGGCTAATCGTACAAGAAAATGAAACAATGTTTAGTGAACACCATATTGTGGTTTAAAACAATAATAAAAAGAATAAAAAAGAAAACCTCTCAACACTGATGCACTGTTATTCATCCACTTGTTTATTCTACAAACTTCCCTAAGCCACGCTCTGTGCTGAGCACAGGGTGGAGAATAAGTTCGTGCCACAGTGAAGCTCATAAGACACCTGAAAGACCTGGTAAGGAGACAAATAATATAAATTTACTTCCTTTGTAGTACTCAGAGATAAGGTACTGGCACAGAGTCACAGAGGAGCATGGCTGGAAGGTACCTTCCTAAAGAGGGAAAACTCATTCTGATAAAAGGGAACCAGGCTATCTTTCTGTGGTCATATACCTACTGGATTGTGACAACTAAAAACTCAGTACAGATATAACCTTCATGGTCAGAATAGTAGCTGTATTTGTATGCATGTGCACCATATATCACTACACTATTGCTTTTCTTTTTTTACCAGTGATGAAAACACTAAATAAAAAGTGAATGTTTCCCAAGTCAAAAAAAAAAAAAAAAAAAAGAGGGAACACCCATCCTGAAAGACAAGGCATTAACAGATAAATAAGGTATTCAAGGCCAAGGAACATCCATGTACAAACATACTGAGGCAAGACAGTATTTGTTACAGGCCCAGATGAACCAGTGGGGCACCGGTGAGCTGAGGTGAAACACAAGTATTACGGAATGAGTTTGAAGAGGGACAGAGAGCAAGATGTGATGATTCTACAGTTAAAAGATTTTAGATTTTAAATGTAATGAGAAGCAATGGGAGGGTTTTTAGGAGACAATTGAATAAACTGACATTTAAATGGTCATATTTGCTATCATGTGAATTGGAAGTGGGAGGTGTGTTGAGGTTCCTGAAGTGTAAGAAGTGGTAGTGGTCTGGACAAGGAGGAAAATAAATGGACTCTAAATATTTTGGCGCTCATGCCTGAAGACTTGTTAATGCATTCTAACAGGTGGTGAGGAAAGGGAGGAATCCAGATGAATCTCAGGCACATTGGGTGCCACATCGGAAATGGCAAAGACTGGAATGAACTTTGGTAGTATGAAGTGGTTGGGGGAACAGGTTTGGGAGCATGCAGGCAAAAAATTGTACGCGGTAGGCTTGAGTGTGAGACATTCAAAAGAAAGCATAGCAGAAGAATAGAATTCAGAACCTCATTCTAGGCTAAAGAGAAAAGTGACCAAAAACTGCATTCAAATCCATTGTAAGGCAGAGCACAAATCAGAGATCCTACGAAAAAAGAAGGCCCAACATGCTGTGCAAATGTTAGACAAGCAAAATTCTCTTAAAACAGTTTCTTATGGATGGTAATTTTGTTCTTGGAGTCAAATGTCACAATAACGAATACACAGTCAGAAAGGATGTATTGACATCAGCCTTGGTCTGGAGCCTACAAACTTCCAGCATTGGTTATCAACAGGCATTTGAAAGTGGTTAATTAGGATCATCAGAAGAGGAAAAATTCTGAGCATGTTGACATTCGGGGTGATTTGGGAACTGATATTGCTTGAAATGGGAAGGTATGAGTTGTATTTAAAAATTACTGTAGAGAATTTCAGTAACCACAGTTTTAATCTATAATGAACTACATACAAAATAGAATTACCTTTTTAAGCATGCACTCTCAAAACCTTAAAGGAATAGGAAAAGTTATATAAAGGAATTTTTTTTATAATTAAGCACCGTTTCTAGTGGCCAGGGAGCTTGTTTGGAGGGAACTAATGGGACTAGGGAAGTCAGAGAACCCTCCTTTGAGATGAAATAAATTCTGATCTTTTCAGTACAGTTACTAGTTCACAATCACAACAGATAAACAGAAAAATTAGACTACTCATTCCCAATCTTGATTGTAACCAACACCATCTGGTGCGCTTACAAACAAAAGCCAATCAACTAAGACCTAAAATAAAAAAATTGTTATATCCTGACTCATTTCAGGAGATCTTGAATCCACCAGCTAGGATGAGACCCACACACCTGTATTTTTACAAGCTCTCCTAGGTGCTTCTGAGTGACAAGTACCCAATGGGACTTAGAAACTGAGTTTCTGACCATGTCCTTGTTATTTTATCTCCTGTTAAAATCTCAGCACCTCCACTTCCTGAGCAACCAAAACCACTTATCACTACCCACTTGTGCTCTACCTCTGCATAGTTCTTCTAAAGAAAATTAGAACTCCCTTCTCCCTGGATTACAACTAGCCTCTCCCCCTTCACCTTCCAGCTTTTCCTTGTCCACACTGTTCACACTTCTTTCCAATGCATTCTTCAGCTGATCTCAACACAAGGCTTATCTCCAAACTAGAGCTGACCTGCGATATCCAGAATTTATGATTTACAAAGTAACAAAATGTTTGCACAAGCAAGATCTTAAATTGTTTCTTTATAAAAATATGTAATTCTATTGAGGTCAATCCAAGACATCAAGTTGGGGTGATAGTGGGATGGAGTTAATCCAACAACATGGATGTGGCAGACATGTTCAGGTGACTAATTCTTGTCTAAACCTATGCCTTTGTGCAATCCCCTCCCCATGAGCTTGGGCAAGTTCTGTGACCTGCTTTTATCTACTAAAAATTGGCAAAAGTGAAAGGATTTTACAGATGTGATTAAGGTTCTCAGTTGACTGAATTGGAAGACTTTGTGCATAGTGTACTTTCCCACTGCTCCCTTTAAAGAAAAACTGACATGCAGTCTACATCCAAAGGAATTTTATCTACAGAGGAAACTTACAAGGGCGTAAGAATTGGACCCACCATTCTTAAGCCTCCAGGTGAGAACACAGCGCAGCTGCCTTGATTTCAGCCTTGTGTTAGATACCTAGCCCATAACATGTTGTTTGTAGAAGGTTCTTATTCAACAGTAGAAAAGTAATATAGATGACTGATGTTAAAAGATGAACTCATGCATCTTAACTGTCCTTAATTTGAGTTCACTTGGTCACTGACTAAAATTTACTAATGGCAGTGAGAAGAGCATGTAAGAGACAGTAGACACTTGGTGCCCTGAGAGACAAAGTGGTCTGGACAAGGTGGTGTTGGCCTGGCAAGAAGGACCAGTGTTGTTCTATGCACTAGTGGTTAAAAGTTTTTAACAGCAAATGGAACAAGTCATTGTTTTTATTACAATGTGCTATTCTACAAATCAATAGTGAAGTATACTTCAGTATACTGAAGATGAAATAATTTTGCATGTGAATGGAGTCTCTCACTTAGCAATGAAGATAACTGCAGAATCCTAGGCTGTTTTCTCTGAGGAAGTGTCAATATTCCAAGATATTTTATCATTTTCATCTGCAGTTTTACTCTAATCAATGAACCAGTAAAGTGGGGGTTATATTCAAAACTGCAGTGTATTCTAAGCAAGATTTCATAAAAACAAGATGTCCTTCCTTAAGTATACAACAAAACCCTCCCACTCTGAGATAGACCAAGCCTAAAATTCTAAACTAAGTAAAATTCTAAGCAAGATTTCATAAAAACAAGATGTCCTTCCTTAAGTATACAACAAAACCCTCCCACTCTGAGATAGACCAAGCCTAAAATTCTAAACTAAGTAAATCACTGGAGGAATATGTAGCTTAATGTTACCACCCTCTTCTCTTCATTAAGATGTCTAGCTTTGCAGTAAGCCACAGCCAAAGGTCCAAGCTTGAAAAAAGTAGTGCCTCCTCCAGACAACAGGAAAAGGCACAGGAGATAGACAGGGTCTGATTTGTTACCCATGCGTTTGAATGGAGCAGGTGTCAATGGATAATAGCAGCAGGGAAGGTGGTTTCTCGGGAAAGCAATGTAGTTAACCTGAGGGAGGAGAGAGAAGGACTTGGTTTCTAAAGCATCAGATCAGGTAGATATTAGGGGTTACCCTAATTAGATGATAAAATATGGTAGACAGGACTAAAACTCAGCTCAACAAATTCTGATATTCTTCTGCATTTTATTTCCCCTATTTTCACGTCCTCTGAAAAATAATGTACTTCTTGTGTCCATTTAAGACTTACTGTAAAAGAAGTCAGATTTCTGCATAAACTCAGCTGCATTATATAATGTAATTGCCATTCTCCTCAGCATTAATGACAGTAACGACTTCATATTTTAAAAAACAAATGCTCCAGACTAACTGCATGCATAAAAGTTTAAAGTTTTTAACTCTACATGGTATACTTCCCTGGTGAAAACCAATTGACAAACATGCTACATGTATATTTCCACCAACCTTCTCAGTTCAGCCTCATTTATGGAGTTTCAGTAAATTGTTCCATGTAGAGAAGGGGAAACCAAGTCCAGTATGAACTAAACTGAGTCAAGTCCTAGCCCAGATCAAGTTCCCATTGTCTTGTGCTCACTGGAAGCTTTGGCACTTACTGGGCTCAAAGGCTGGAAAAAAAACTCATTGGTTTGGGCTTGCTTGGCAGATGGCTAAATGCCTGTTAGCGAAAAAGCACTAAGTTTGGGAGGTGAAAGATAAACATTAACTAGCTGGTGGTCTAAGTGGGGGGAAGGATTGTTTTTCCAAATGAAATTTAACACTCTGCTACAGATGTCATCCACAAGTAGACTGAGAAGTATATAGTAAGTACTTCTTTGAAGAGCACTTCATGTTAAAAATGGGAGACAGCAGTTCGAAGTGTGGTGACTATTGAAGTTTAATACCTGGCTCAGTAACTTACCATGTGTGTGACACAGGACAATTATCTAGCTTCTCTAAATTCCATTTTCCTGTTCTGTAAAATAATAGTATTTTACACATATTATTAGGACTAATTGAAAAAGTCACTAAGAACTCTATGTGCTCTGTGTTCATTATCATTATGCTGTGGTTAATGATAAAAAATACCTTTTCTTACAAGATACAGTAACTAGTGAATTGGTCAAAATACCCTTAAGCCTTTAGAAATTTAGCAGTTTGCCAAATTAGTTAAGTGACAACAAAACATTTCAGTCAAAAGTATACTAGTGATGATCCACAGATTTTTCTCAGAAGTATAGCATTTGTTCAAAAGTATACTCAAACATAAGAAACCATACTCAGACGTTTCTGAAATGTTAGTTGTCCTTACTACTCTCTGTCCAAAATATAACCTCGATAACAAACACTTAAATATAGTTGCAAATACTGTAGTCCATATTTTTTAAAAAGACAGAATATGTCTGTTGTATTTTTAAAATGTGCTCTCCAAATATTTTTATTTTTTTCTTGGTCTTTTCAAAAGAAAGACATGAAACACAACACAATCTCAAATATACTTAAGAACGATACCATAATAATTACTCATAATGATGATATTGAGTTACTGAGAAAGTATTACTCTCTTTAGGAAGGCATAAAAATAGTTTATAAATATCTTAATCTATACTGAACTATAAGATATCCCAGCTCATGAGTTACCCTTTCGTTTAAAAAACAAACCAACAAATCAACCAACTTCCTATTTACACACTCAAAGAATACACTCTCTTAAGGATTCTAGAAGCTCAATGAGAACTACAAGTACCAATACCAGTTTTCTAAGAAAACCCGGAGATGGTGGTACCACCCAGTACAGGACCGGACAAAAAAAAGAAATGTTCTTTAGTAAGGTGAAAACAACTACCCATCACTTGAGGTTTTGAAAAGCACTGAAAAAAATGTGTAACTGAAATGCCATCTATGACACAGTTAAAATCATCAAAATAAGGCAGGCTTATTTTTCTATAAAAGGAACAAATAAATTGGTCATCAGTTTTTGATAAGTTCTGGATTTGCCACATCTCCAGAAACTTTACAAATGGATAGTTCTTTTGTTTTACTTAAATCATTGATAACAGAAAAATCACATAAAGCAAATTCACTCATGCTTTACTTCAGTAAAATAGAAAAAAAGGCTTTCTCTGAAATTGGCACTAAAGTTGTTTTAACTTAACAACACGGAGATACAACCAACTAGAAGTAGAATGAACAGTCATAATACATATCAAATCAAAATTATTTCCTTTATATCATCATCAATGAGTTAACTCCAGAGGTAGTATGGCAGAAATGAGCATGGATCCTAGTAGGTCACAACCAGTGAATAAACTAAATTTATTTTTTCTATGGTTTTGACCATAAATTGCTTTATACATTTATGACCTGAATAAAAACCACTCTCAGCAGAAATCTTGGCCCATTAATTCAACTGATACATCAATTTACAACTTTCAATGCAGATATAAAAAATGTAAAGTATAAAATTATGTAAGTTTGAAATGGTTTTAATCATATTCATTAAAAATATTTACATTTCCCAGTACTTACTTGACAAAACTCCCTTGCAATATAATTCTACTCTAAACTTTTATTTATAAAATGAGGCTCATTTATGAGATTTCAATGAATGTTATACTGCAAATCGCTTACATTTTGTAAAATATTTTAAGAACTTTTCCTATCAAAGGTAGTTTATATTGGATTATCTGAATCCAATAATGCCCACAGATGAGCTTCTTAAAATTCTTTTCATTAATGCTTGGAAAGCACTGTGAAAATGAAAAGTGCTGTTAAGTGCTATCATCTCCCTTAAATTTTCACTTATACTGTGTGCACATTGTGAAATAAACACATATGCAGCATGTCCATGTTTTGATATGTATTTTTATTTCCCTGCAGTTTTCACTTATCAAGAACAAGTAACAGGGAAAGTTGTCTGAACTAGTGCATAAACAAACATTCTGAAACACCACTACACGTATCTAATTTACAAGAACCGTATAAAAAAAGTCACTAAAACACTACACTATGAAGGTGTCCAACGTTTACAGTCAGACTTTTTCCAACCCGTTACTTGCCTTGTAGCCACAGGAAAACTCTCCAAAATTGAAAAGACAATCTTGCCACAACCCTCCCCCCTCCCAACACCTGGGATGGCTCGATATCTAGACTTCCAATAATTATTGCAATGATATAATGCAATACATACCTGGTAAAATATCCTTTATGTGGTGTGTTACAGTTTTAAAGCCAGTTAAAATATGTAATCTTCAGATAAAATGCAATCCTTGAAAACTTTCCTTATCTGCACAGTTTAAATGTGCCAGATGCATAATTTTTCCTAGTCCATTTTTCTGTGTAATTATTTTTTATAAACTGGTATTATAAATAGAAATATACATTCAAAATATATGGAAAAGTGAGTTACTACATTAAATTTGCATGTATCGATCCATCCCTTTCCCCTGCACAGTAATAGAAAATACTATTTTGCCTTGAACTTCATATTTGACAGTGAAATGCCACTAAAGTATTTACCAAAAAGTCCATCTAGTCAAATTGTGAAACAAAATGAACCAAGTGAAAACTTTACAGTTCCTTTAGAAAAAAATTACAAGAATTTCATTTCCTAGCTATGAATCTTTAACTTTTTAGACACAAAGTTGGATTTATTTTTACAAGATACAAAATGTAAACATGGCAAAATAAATAGTTAAAACAAGTGATGCAGGATCCCATTTCATGCTCATGATCCCATTAAAGAATTATTTTTTAAAATCCATTCAGTTGCAAATTCAAGTGCAAAAGCATGATGATGAATATCTACTATTCAAGTAACAGAAATAATATTGATGATACAAATAAACTATTTTACAAGGTAGTGATTTTCCCAATTTTACAAAATATACATCATATATCGATTTAACATCCGATATACTGTAGTCCATTTAGGTCCATTGTTACGCTCTGTGATCCACAGAGAGTCGCCTTTTGCATTCAGCTGGAATATGAATGACTGCACACCATCAGCACAGGTCAAAGCCACACGTTTTAGGTTATGTCACTTCCATAGCTACTGTTGTCTCTGCTATTCCATTTAAACCCAATCTTTCTGGTTCATGGTTCTCTCTATAATAAGGCAGAGTGAAATAAATATTAATACTCTCTGGAATATGTTATCATTTAGTAATTACAGATACTATTTTTTAGGTAGCGGTAACTAAACATAGACCTCACAAAAACATTTCCAGCTTTTATAATTTATATACAGGAATGAGGAAAGTTTTTTCTCATCTCAGAAATTCTACTGATTCCCACTAAATTATAACTAGCTATGTAGGTAGACAATAACTTAACATAATATGTAAGCAGAAACCAATGATAAATTACTTATGAAATATATAAAATAACCCAAGTTATTTTACAATAGATGGAGCATACGATGTACAAAAAGAACAATCACAAGAAGTACAGTATTACTTATATTACTTTTCACAATAGTTTAATATTACAGGTTTATGGTGATAATAGTTATTAACTTATGAAAATCATTTTTTCCTGATTAACTCTTCTCCTATATTAGGGTCAAAGAAAGAAATATGGAAACATTCTAAAATACATTATCATAGATCCAGAATATTCTTAATCTTGATATCTTAGAATCATTTACTTTCCATTTGTATATGATGCTAAAGAAAACACAAATTTGATATTTGAAACTTGATACAGAATTTGAAAGTATTAACTCTAACATTCCAGACTGACTAAACTACAAAAAAGTGTGAGTAACTGACATTTTTAAAATTGGTTCTGATGCATTAATTGGTTTGATGGCTCCCAATTTGCTGTTTCTTACCCTCCTTATTTTCTCAAATTGATGGTTTGCATTTAACCATCTTACCAGTGATTTAAACAAATCATCTAGGCCATAGAACTTTAAGCAGATCATCAGTATATATGAAAAAGTCAATCAACAGACATCTATTGCTTGAGCAGTTAAAAAAAAAAAGTCTTTCTCTTCCAACAGAATACCCAGAAGAGAGAGAATGATACTTAGAACACACACACACACACACACACACACACACACACCTTGCTATGCTGCTGATGGCACTGCTGGGAGTAACCTTTGGCACTCTGTCCATACTGGCAGCAACTGTGGCAAGTTTTAAGGCTGTTGGCGATGGTGCTGAAGTCCGTGTGTTGATATGCACATTGACTGGAGAAACAACACTGACATTATTGAGGTGCACTGCATTTGTCAGGCAGGAATTGTTCATGGGAAGTGTTTGAGGACTGCTTGTGCACAATGCTGGGATTAAGTGGTTTGTAGTAGTGTGGCCAACTGTCCTTACAAGCTGTACAGCTGAAATCCCTGGGCTGGATGATAAAGCCATATTGGTGGAGTATAATGTTTTAGAGGTTCCTGCAGAGGGAAAAAAAGTCATTTAATTCATGTCATGAGATGTTACTCTTAAAAAATTAGGAGTTTAATAACAAACATAAATGTAAACATTTGTATTTTAATTAAATACCAGATTAACTATCCACATAATGGCCCCTCCAAAAAGAGCTTCAGAACATTAAGTATAATAGACTTGTCTACTATAACTCCCTAAACACCTTTTCTCATTGGCCTACATAAAGGTTTTGCAAAATATTGTGCCCCCTCCATATTAGGAAACCACATAATAGGAAAGAGAGGTCCTGTGTGAACATTTAGGGCAGGTGCAAATAATAGTTGGACTTCCATTAGAATCTACAGCTATAAGAACACAGCTGCAGGGAGGTGTCAATAATCAATAGTATATGTAAAGGAAGTAGAAAATCCCAGGATCTCAGTAGTAGTTGAAAGATGACCTGAACAGCAAGTCTTTAAGGACTCAGTACAGTAAAAAGCTGAGGAAATATTTCACAGCAATCTGTACCTCAACAGGAGGAATCAGGGCAGTAGGGCTAAGAGTACATAAGAGTGGGTTGATAAACCAGATTTCAAACTTAATGACAGACCAGTCTGGATTATATATAGTCTTTTCTAGCAATGCATGAAAAATTCAATGGTGATGGTTAGTGATTTCAGCTCAATGGGTTTCTTAAAATGTGAGGTAATTGAGGTGTGGATGAAACTAGGCAGGGTGGAGAGTTATAAAGGCGTGTAATTCAGAGAATATGGGAGGAAGTAGGGCATGCTGTATGTGACTTCTAGAAAACATCCAGCTATTCCACCTTATCTATTTAGAGAAATAATGAAAAATTCTGATCGACTTCGTCAACAATTTTTTCTACTTCAATTTAAAAATCTAAACCAGGGCCTCCCTCGTGGCGCAGTGGGTTAAGCAATGCACTATGAAGCAAACCACAGCCACCGCAGCACGAGTTCGATCCCTGCTGCCAGCCAGGGAGGGGACCCACATGGTGCAGCAGACCTCTCCTGCTGTGCCCGCTGCTCCCCTCAGCAGCGTACTTCAATTGATCTGCCTGTTCTGCTCCCCGCTCTCTGTGGTGAAACCTCTCACCCTCCTACACCTCTGGCCTGTACCCCAGTGCTTGAATGCATAAATAAATAAATATTTAAAAAAAATAAAATCAAAATCAAAACCATATGTTAAACCAGTGAGCTACAACTTTGAGCTACTAAGTATCATATGAACCCAAAGCTTACCTGAAGGCTGGACAACACCGTTTATGTTGTTGTGGCCAGTGTTCTGTTCCTTGGTTACTTCACTTCGACTTGGAACAGGAGCACTAACCACTGCAGATGCAGCAAAGTGGGCACTGGCTGAGTCAAGTGTTTTAGACATACAGTCAGAGGTGCTTGAGCCCTATAAAATAACAAAATTAAACTCAATTTTATAGCTGTGACTGCATGACATATTAAGGAATAGGCCAAACCCAAGAGACAACTTGTCTTTTTAATCTTCAACAGTTTTAAGTACTTAGATAAGTACCCCTGGATTATTTTTGGAATATGAAACAGGAACATGATTAAAAACTGAGAAGTACCTATTTCTGAACTAGAACTAGGAAATAAAACCACCCAAACTCTTAGTGTTCTATTAATTTTTCCAGTAAGTGTTAATGAATGTCTTTAAAAACACTCGATAATCTAGATTCCTATGGGTAAAATGAAATCAGAGATTACCAAGTCATTTATATCACAGTATTAAAAAAGGGCCTTGTCCTAAACTTGTAGTAAGCTGAGTATCTTAGGCTCAGAAACTCACCCAAGAAACTCACGAAAAGGAAAGAAAGTTAACACTATTGGCTGTCCCTCTTGATTGCATATAAAATTGGTTAGTTGTTATAGCCAATATGCCTAGGATGTGGATCAGTCCCAGCCGCAGCTGGATGTTACTGGCATGTTGATACATCCTAAATCACTGTAATTTTCATGTTGCTAGATGAAGGATCTCCAAAGTCAGTGTACTGACTCTTTGAGCATGTGTTCAACTACTAAGGGCACATCATGTACTGAGAGCTATAACCGAGATGGAGTTAAACTTCATTATTACTTTAAGAATTGAGGAACAAGACTCGAGACCTATAACACAAGTTCATTTTTTTCCAAATCACTCAAATTTGAAATATACTTTTGAACCAGTTTTCCTTTTAGTCCCTCAAACAAGAGTTTAATCTTGTGTAGTTCTGGAGACCAGAAGTCTTAAATGAGCTTTACAGGGTTCTTAACAGGTCTCTGGGTTCCATTCAGGAATTACAGTTGTGTGAGCTATTTTTATTCTTACCCCTATTACTGTCATTTGACTGTGCCTATGGACAACATCTAGGGGTAATTATTTTTCTGAAGGGAAATGAGGTTCAAAGAGGCAAGCAGTTATAATGCTTAAGAGCTTTCTCGGACAATTCAAGAGAATTAGTTCTTGGCTCATGAAGTACATGCACTTCTGTAACATTTAAAAGGGAATTTGGAAAGTTACCATTGGGGAAAAAAACTGGGTTGAAGGGAAGGAGATAAGGAGAGGATTTACAGTTACAATTACTTCTATGAGTTCTCAAGACTATTTAAAAAAAGTAGTTACTTCTTTCTTAAATTATAAATAACTGTATTTGGCTCTAATACGTTTCTCAGAAAATATAAACTAAACCCCTAAAATTATGTAAATTAACTGAGCACACTTAGGTTTGGTCCTCAAAATCAAGAGTAGCCATACCAAATTTATCTTTTGTGACATGACTAAATTGAACAAAATTATGTAACTTTGAGAGAAAGGAAAGAACATAATGATGATTAAAAGACAGCTTTACCTGTGCTTTTGGATGTGTCTGCTGTGAGGAATGCTGAGATTGCTGTTTCTGCTGTAGTTGAGCAAGTTGCTGCCTTTGCATTTGAACTAACTGCTGTTGATGTGTCTGAAATTGCTCTTCTGTGATACCCCCTGTTACTGGTAAAGGACATTAATTTCAAAAATGAGTATGTTTAAGAGTATTTTTAATAATACAAGTAGAAGACAACATAAAATTAAGATGAAAACCAAATATAAATTACAATATACATCTGTTAGTAAAAATGACAAATCTTTCAGCAAAAATTACTTATGCTAATATCCATGACCTCATATCACAAGCTAAAATAAGTTACTGTATGTAGGTTTTTACTGCACAACATAGTTCTAATGTGCATATTCTACCATTTTTTTCAAACTCAGTATTTGAGATCACTCATAATTCTCTATATCACATGACTGTACAATGAAGAAATGCTGACTAACATAAATAACTTACTTATAACGCAATAAAAAAGCAGAACCATTTCCAAGGTTGTAAATCACTCCTACTGTTGGTTTTCAACTATGTCAGTGAAGTGAAAACTTTTTTCTACAATTATAAATCAGAGTAGGAGAGGATACTCAACTAACATAACCATAAACCATTGTTTAAGCCAAGAGAGTTGATGCCTTAAATTGTATATATAAAAGTATGGGGTAGAATATGGGATAAAAATTAGAAGTGTCCAGAAAATTAATGACATAATATATCCAATTATACGGTGGCTGACTGTATTAGTGAACTTCAAATAAAAACTAGACATCTAAAACTTTTGTTTAAAAGATTAAGAAAAAGCCAAAATAGGAAACATTTTTCTCAAAGAAATGTAAACTAACTTTTATTCACTGATATTTAAGTAGATCACTAACTGACTTAGAAGATAGAAAGCTATTTCCATAGAAGCTAACATACTATTAGTCCAAAAACATTAAAATCACAACTATATGTACTACACTAGAGTAATTTTGCTGCATTTTTCTTTACTGCTTTTTGTCTTCTATTTTACCAATCAACAATTATTTACTATCTATTCTGATGCAGAGTATTTCACTAAGAGTTAAGAGTAAATACAGACAGAAAAATATAAGATGGTCCCTGCTATAAAGTCCTACAGGGTACTTGGGAAGAAAAGATACACACAAATACCAACTAATATGAGTCAACCTTTACATGCAACTGAACAACCCAATCAATATGACCTAAAGGAGTTCAAGTTGGAGAATACAACCTTAAAACCTCTTTCTTGATTTCACTATTAGTGTAGAATCACTCATCTAAAATTAACTATAATTTGGATGATTTTAAAAGTTATGTTCATTACTTACTCTTCCAAAGTTTTCTATTTAGTAGGCTTGGAAATAAGAAATTAAAAAAAATTTTATTGTAAGTCAGACATACAGTAAACTATGCATGGTAAAGTCCATTTTCTGTAAAGAGGGATTTAGGCCATGGAGATTGGTAAAACGCTAGAAATACCTTCATTTCTGTTCTGCAACATTAACATTAAATTTATACTGGACTATGAGGGAAAGAGAATAACTTTGCTAGAAATTTTATTTTCAAGAGATTAAAACACCTGCAGCTATGACAGTGCTCCCTCTAAAATTTTATTATTACCTGTATTTTTGAAGTATACATTAGTTATCTTACTGAATTACCAACAAAATCAAATGTCTTTCTTTGACCATGTTAAAGTCATTGCAAGTGTTCTATTTTTAAATGAAAAATAAAATTAATTCTAAATTTAAAATCTTCAAAATCAAATGAAAATGTGAAGTATTCATGAGATGCCAGCTGTTTGAAAACCTTAGGAAAGAGATGAAAAATAATTTATTAGACACAAAGGCAGGGAGGAAAAAACCTTTACGTTAAACCCAAATAAGTCTGTTTAAGTCTTATGTATACAAAGAGTGCACCAATTCAAAAGAAATGGTGCCTGGGATCTAGTGTTAGCATAGCCTTCTCTCTCAAATCTAATGTTACATTTTTCTAGACAATAAAGTTTGTCTTGTGGTGAAAAGGTAAGCATCATAGCTTTCAGGAATAAACCAAACAAAGAGAACATACTTTCAGTGGCAATCTCAAAATTGAGAGAAATGAGAATGAGAATTTTTTCAAAATCTTTTACGGCACACAGGCCAATAAAATCTTACCAATTTATAATGATGTATCTAAGTCAGTAGAACAAATTATATTTCTTGTAATTAAAAAATTACTTTTGGTTTGTAGTCCTCAGCTAGCAAAGCTTTGCCAACGAGAGGTATTTTGGCAATAAAATACTTGTTTTTATGAAAAGATCACTTATATATGTATTAAAAATGGAATCTGATAAAACTACATGCTTTTTTGAGATATGTCTATTTATTGCCTAGTCTTGTTGCGACCACTAATTGCTGAGGAAAACCACCCTTTTCCCCAAGAGAAATCAAAATCCCAAGACTTGATCCAAATTATTCAAATTAATGATCAGTGTTATCCAATTTTTTAAAATTTAGGCTGACTTTGGGGGCCTCCCTGGTGACCTAGGGGTTAAGCCTCAGTGTTATCACTGGCTACAGCCTGAGTTTGTGGGAGCTAACCCACACAGCGAAGCAGATCTCTCCTATTTCACCCAATGCTCTCCTCAGCAGTGTATTTCAGTACCTCTGCCTGTTGTTCCCACTCTGCTTCTGGGGAATCTTCTCACCCCCTGCCACTCTGGCCTACACCCCAGTTCTTCTATGTAAAAATAAATAAAATCTTTTAAAAAAATAATAAAATTTAGGCTTTGATATGAAAAATCTCATTCCTGATCCCATTACTAGTTGAGAATCACTGATATAAACTGAATTTAGGGGACTTCCTAGTGGCACAGAGGTTAAAGTCTCTGCACTATCAAGCTACCACCAGCCATTACAATATGAGCTTGATTCCTGGCCAGGAAGCTGATCCACATGGCGCAGCAGACCTCTCCTGTCTCACCCATTGCTCCCCTGAGCAGTGTACTTCAGTGTATCTGCTTGTTCTATTCACCTCAGTGTCTCTGGCCTACACTCCAGTTCTTGTAAGCATAAATAAATCTTAACAAACAAACAAACTAATTTTAACAATATAACATGGTTTTACAATTCATTTCCCGCCCTTTCTCCTCATCACAATTTCAGTATATTATACCCATTCTTGACATCTATTTCTTTCTTTACTATGTTCTGTGCTTTGAGTAAGTTGATGTTCTAGATTCACTTTTCTAAAGCATTATTTATTAATTTTTCAACTCTTTGGTTAAAAAAAAATGTAATTAGTAACTGTGACACAAAATAAGAGCACATATAAAATACCTTTTTCTAACTGACTACTTTCATTTAGTTATAGTGAATGGAAAGTGGTAAGAAATGTACACCTATAATGGCACATAATATTGAATTGTTATCCTCAGGACTCTATGGTATGTCAATGATGGTAATTTGACTGAAATGGACTTTCTCCACTAATTACTCTTTCTTTCAAAAATTAATGAAACATTTCCAAAAGAGACTGATTTTTCGCATTGACTATGAGTCATTAAGAGGCAAGCATTAAAATGTATTAGGAAAAGATCAAGTTACAGTGAGAACAAATTTGTTTAGGAATGAGACACAGGATAGGGGTCCAGTTTTGGGTGAGTGGTATGGCACAAAGGGGAATTGGGAACATTACAAAAAAGATACCTTATTTGCTTTTCTTTTCTGTAGCTGTTTTCAGGTTGTTAGCTTTAAAAGTGAAATCCACAGTGGTTATAAATCTATCTTGTCCCACTCTTCCAAGTCCTATCAGTTTAAAAGTAACTGTAAATATGATCATTTTGTGAAGGTGGCAATATTTCACTATTCCAGATCGAAGTGTTCCTTTCCCTAAGAAGTTTTGCAAATCATTCTGGATAACACGATCTAACAGTTATACTAATTAAAAATTTTTCCCTATGTACAAATATGACATGTTGTACATTAGTGACACACCTGATTTCTGAGTACTTTTTGTGCATATAAATGAGATTTCTTATTCACTAAAGCCCCTAACATTTCTGGCTCTCTTCTATAAACTGGGCTAATTACCTATTTTGGATTTATCAGTTGGCCTTATTGCTCAGGGAATCCATGTATCTTTTCTCAGAACACTTGTGACCATCTTTGGATGGTCATTTTGGAATAGCGGATTTTGGAATAGATGGAATAGTGATTTTCTTTTTAAAGCTCCCAGGCATCCCTCATTTCATCTTTCACTTTTCAGGCATGGGATTCTTGGTTGACTACTGCCCATCTTCCCCTGTACATTCTGATGCTGACCTATCAATAATGTACACCTGATATCGGCACTAGCTTTAATACTAGTATAATAATTGTTAAGCTCTAGCATTACTGATTTTTAATCAGCCCACAGAAATAGTTCTGAGGATGTATGAAATCTTTGCAAGTATTTGTATCTATCTGTATTATTTCACAACTAAAAATAAAAATCTAAAAGAAATAAATTCTGACCTAGATGACCATCTCACAATATGGTATGATTATACCTTTCTAAAACAATCTTTTAACTTTAATGCAATGTTTCTCAAAGTAGTCTATAATAATATATTCCTAAGGAGTCATAAAATTTTATAATACAGGCTTAGATCAAGTTTTCACAGTTTAATGAAGAAACGCTAATGTGACAGCAAAGATTATCTAAAAATTAAAATGAATATATTATTTAGCATTTCTTCATTGACTAGAGAGGGCTTTGTTATAAGAATTTTATAGTAACAATGCTAATTACATGCAAATTTGTTTTGTTTTGATTGGAGGTGGAGATCCTATTTTCAGCCTTCACAGTTATACTGAGTCAGGTAACAATTCATATAAACCACAGAAGTGATTCTGAGGACAAATCTTGCAAATCTTGAAAGTTGGTATTACTTGCCCAGATTTGTACCCATCATATAATGAAAAGCTCACAGGTGCTAAAGGCAAATTAACAAACTACAACACTGAGGTTAGGGAGGTTGGAAACAAGAGGTGATATGAGGCATTAGAGAGTGGAGAGCCAAGAAGAAAAAAAAGAGATATGATAAAGAAAACAAACTAAAGATTCATTCTGTTGCCTGACAATCAAACTAAATAGTTACAAGCGAAATTTTATTGTTTCCTTAGCAGTCAAACTAGACTCTTTCAATTCCTAAAATCTGAATCCTATCCTCACCTTTGGAAGCAAATCAAACACCTGCCCCATGTGACACCCACCTTTCTCCATACTTGAAAGTATTTTCCACTAGTTATTAAAGCATAATTTTATCTATCTGAAAACTTTTATGTGTGAAAACATTTTACGAAGTTTAAGTAAGAATGAGAAGACAAGCTGGAAAAAATTTAAAGTCAGGCATTTCTTTTGGAAAACTGTCCAACATGCTGACACTAGTAAAGTATTTGAAGCTTGTCAAAAAGGCTGTTAGTATCTAACTTTTCAATATATTAATACAAATAAGAAACTAAAAAAACGTTAATTTGCAACCATGTACTGGTTAAAACCAAAATTAAATGTAAATTCGTCCTGTTCTTCAAATCTGAACAAGCAAAGCTACTTTTAGGTGTGAAATATATTTTCTTGGGGTCTGGATTTAAGGACATCATTTCAAAAGAAGTTAAAAAATACTAGACTTCCAAATTACAAAAAAGATTATATTAATTTATATAAAGTGTACAGTATTTGTCATGTGCTGCAAACTCCTTGAAGAAAGGATACATCTGCCTGTTCTGCTCCCCACTCTGTCTCTGGTGAATCCTCTCACCATCCCCACACCCCAGTTCTTGTATGCATAAATAACTCGTTAAAAAATACATATATACCATTATTTTACTTAAATGTTAAGTACTTTTGTTTTGAAATGAAGTCTTTAGTTTTAGTTCTTCTAATACTGTAGTTATACTTCAATCTGCTTTCATTTAAGCATGATATTGGAAATAGTAACTTGAATTTATTTAGGACACAGATTTATGACTTGAAAAACATTAACTGGGTTACTAATAACCTAAAAGAAAATCTTTGCTACTAGTCCTAAAGTTTTAGTTTTTAAGAACTAAGGAAACTGATGCAAGTATTACTATCAAGGGTATTAGATTTCTATTTCAGATTTAATTTGTCTTTATATGCAGGGATTCCCAGCTGTGAAATAGCACATTCAACAGTCATAGTTTCCCTAGTTTAAGTGATAATCTCGCCAGTTAAAATGTTACTATTAAAGACACAACTGCTGCGCCTATGAACAAGTCCACTAAGAATAAACATAAGGCAAAAGTGTGAAAGACACGAAAATTAAAAAAAACGAATACATGATGATGCAATTCCTTTGTATATGTCCATCAAAATTTAAATGCAACTTTATAAAAACTCCTACACCCTTCTTTTAGGTACAGGAAGGGAATTCTATTAGTATTTACTGAATTGTAACAGAATCCACTTAAAATTATCTAACCAGATCTGAGAGCATTATGTAATGAATATAAGGAAACTGCCACTGCTTTTACAAAAATGCTGTTAAATTATGTGTCTCATATATTTATATACTCATGCCTAATATTTTGAAGCAAAAAAATTTGTTAAAAACAAACCCTGTGCCTCACAGTAGTGAAATAAAACTTCAAACAAAATTCTTTAGTAATAAGTGATTAAATATATATTTGAAAGACTTAATTTAAAAACACTGATTGTACCGGTAATTAAGCCTTAAAATTTTTCAAGGAATGGTACTATCCTAAAAGTACGAAAAGACATCAAAAGTCCACAAACCAAAGCAAACTGCTGGTGTTCAAGAAAGTAGGGGAAAAGCAAAAATTAAAAACTCATATTGTCTATATTAACCCCCTACATGTGATTTAAGTTCCTTGGGCACACATGCCCAAGACAATACTATAAAAGCTTATTTTTATGCTGATGCATGGCAGTGTCATATAACTCTAGATTATTATGGTATTTTTTAAGTCATGCTAAGCTATATTATGGACCAAAACATACAGAATATTGATACAATAACATATGCAACATATATTACACATACTCTGGAAAAGAGTCAAGTCAAATAGATCTTGAATTTATTGGGAATGTGTAGTAGAAAGCTGCAAATATCTGGTCATATTTGAAAATGAAAGTATTAAAATAATTTTTCCTATATGGTAGAAAAGCAGCTCAAACTGAGGTCAATTCTAATGATAAATCTCTCTATATATATTTTAAACTCTCTTTTCACAAAAATTATTTTGTATAAATTTTGGTTCCATAATTTGAGTTCACTTAAATAATCTGAACAATGTTTTGGAGTTGGCTGAAAGACCTGACCTAGTATTCATCAACTTCCTACTATCTTTAGACTTCTAAGAAACTTGCCAAATCATATTAGGTATTTATTCATTTCCGCTTCAAAGGCTCATTAAACTTCACAGACTCATGAACTTTATATAACGGGATGCCATTTTCCTTACCTAAGTTCGTCTAGGAGAAAATTAACCAACTAATCTGGAGTAATGATATGCCAACTTCCAATCATTCAAACAAATCCAATTTTCCATTACAACCTTTGAACAGATAAATGTCTAAGTCAAATTTGAAAGTAATCAGTTCAGTAGCTAAAAAAGACTGAACACTATTGAGACCATATTTCAAGCTAAAATGATTTAAAAACACTTTTAAAAGTTTAACATGATAATTTCACATACAAAATGCACCATCCCGGAAACAATTTAGAAATACACATTTTACAGAAACAAAAGATATTAACAGTGTAAGCCATACCTAGTTTCATCTCTGGATACCATGCATTATTTGTAATGTACACATTATATAAAAATCGATTTATAAACTACACATACCTGTATACATAATAAAGAGAAAACAAATCAAACTGCATTTTTAGACATTCTAGATAATATATTATTTACAATATACAGGTAGAAAAATACTAAATTAAATTGAGCACAACGTCTCTTAATGAAAAAAATAATTTTTCCAATCAATTGTAGTATGATTAGACATAAATTACTGCTCAAAAGGAAGCTTTTAAAAACTTATTTTTCAGAAAGAAGGCTTTCAAGTTGCTATAGAGGAGCAATGCTTACATTTAAGCAATGCTGACACACAAAACTGAAACATTTCTTTAACAAAAGCAGACAGTATTGTGCTGATTATCTGGTAACAGCTTATTATAACCACTTTGCCCACAGAGAATACCCTTCACAATCTGCCCACACATTCACCACACAGCTTACACACTGAATATATGTCAGTGTTTTGTCAGTTAGGACATTTTGGTCAATATGTGAATCACAATAATAAAGCTGAGTTTCTTAGTTTGGGAAAAAGAAAATGCAGTAAGTTGAGCTTCTTTCCTAGTGGGATTATAAAAATAAAACCTTTATAATTTACTGTGAGGTTTTATTTAGTAGATAATAAAAATTAGGGAGAAAAGAATGATCAGGAAATGCTTTTAACATAGTGATAGCTTACCTGATATGCCATTCTTGCTGGTGTTCAATAAAGCTACAGATGCTGCAGAAACTCTTTTATTGTTCACAGTCTGCCCTGGTTTTCTTGAGGTACATTCTTCACTATCACTGTCCTGTAAATTTAGTAGCCTTGGCTGGAAACACTGTAGTCGACATGATCTGATATTGCTTAATATTTCAGAAAGGGACAGTCTATTTTCACAATGTTTACTGGAAGCATTGGTCCGAGAGAAATTAGAAGAAAAGTCTAAGGTTTGGGAAGAGCTTGAAAAACCATTCAGCATTTCAGGATCTATCTGTTTCAGGATCGGGTCATGTTCTGTGGCTATTCGGTCCATTATGACCCTGAAAAGCAATATAAAACCAGATATTATCTCGAAGAACTCAACATTTGCTCTATACCTTTCCTTTTAGCTTAACCAAAACCCAAATCAAAACAAAAGTTTACCTTCCACCTCTGCCAATCCGTCTCCTTGCAAATCCTATACATCTTCTTGGTACAGTGAGTGTTGTAAGGCAATGCCTATATCTCAGCTTATCTAAATCTGCCAAATCTGAGTTTTCAAAAGAATGGGTAGGTTGGTCCAAACGAGGCTACAAAGAAAGAAAAAAAGTTAAAACTCTGAGAGTAAATCTGAAATGAAATAAAGTACATAGTATTAGCAGAACAATTATAAAACTGTAGACTTGGGGTTTAAAAGTGATAACCAGGTAAAAAGTTTTATAAAATTGAATGAAAATTCCCTCACCAATGTAACGCAAACTGAAATTAGTTTGTAAATATGAATACATTTAGGATTAAAAGAAATCTATAGGGCCTCCCTGGTGGCGCAGTTGGTTAAGCAACGCACTATGAAGCAAACCGCAGCCACTGCAGCACCAGTTCGATCTCTGCCCCGGCCAGGGAGGGGACCCACATGGTGTGGCAGACCTCTCCTGCTGTGCCCGCTGCTCCCCTCAGCAGTGTACTTCAATTGATCTGCCTGTTCTGCTCCCCACTCTCTGTGGTGAATCCTCTCACCTCTCTACACCTCTGGCCTGTACCCCAGTGCTTGTATGCATAAATAAATAAATCTTTAAAAAAAAAAAGAAATCTATATTAAAGAATAATATGCTCTTTTTCATTTATGTAAAAGAAAAGATAATGCAGTTGGTAATTTACAGGCTTCCTACTGAGATAAATTGAAAAGGAAATTGTTTTGGACTAAAAATTTTATTCAAAGGCATACATGGGTCAGGCTGACACATCCTCTTTTAAGAATGTACAATTTCTTTATCTTTCCATGCCCTTTATCATTCTACTTGTTTGTGTTTTACCACTTCATCTTCCTTCTTCTAACCAGTATAACTTGCAGACAACTCCCTAGCTGTCCTACATTAAATACACACACCTCCTGAAGAAGGTGGAAGTGTTATAAAGCAATGCAGCAGGATAAATCATCTCCACAAGACATAAATGAAAGCTACCTTTTCTGACAACCTGAAGACTGGGAAGATATGCTCATTCCCTGTACAATCATTCCCTGATACAATGCTGTACCAAAACTTAATAGTACAAAGCAATTTCTAAGTGTGCCAAAAGTTTATGAATAATTAGATAAAACATTAACACAAGGGGGTCTCCCTGGTTGCGTCAGCACTTATCACACTATCCCTTCATTGCTGAGGCCTAAGTCTGATCTCCTGCCAGGGAGCTAACTCGCATATAGCACAGCAGACTTTTCCTATCTTACCTGTGCTTCCCCACTCTGTCTTTGCTGAATCCTTTCAGACCCCAGGTTTATGGCCTACACCCCAGTTCTCTTCATACATTGGTACCTACTGGGTATGTATGCCTAAGAGTGGCTTAACTAATAGGAAATGTCAATAAATAGAACTATCAAAAGCTCAACTAGGGATTTTGGGGGTACCTAACTCTAGAACGACATAGTAATTTTAGTGATTGTTGAATCCATAAAGCCCAAAATGAAATTGAATTTCTAATATATGAAGAATTATCAATTTCTAAGCAAAGGAGTCTAATATCCTTTGAAAAGACCCAGTACTTTAGAGCATCTTTTTGGTATTTCCATGGAGCTATAAGAAAACGTGATGGACTTCCCACTTTTAGATCAAGACTAAGTCACCTGACATGAGTTACCTGTTAATTCCAGTTCACAAAAACACCACAAAAAATAAATTTCTTACAGCATAATACTGGCATCCTGCCCGCCTCCTGAAAGCACAGGGACCATCAGGATCATTTTCTTCTTCGGGTTCGGATACTGGGGACGGTACCTAGAAAAAAAAAATTATGACTCAGTCTATTTAGGAATTATAAAAAATCAATAATTAAATCTTTGTTATAGTCTAAAATCAGAATCAGATCAAATCACTCCATGTTACCTACAGTATGCAGTGAATTTCCCAAAACATGGCGACTAGCAAAAATTTTCTGTAGTTAAATACTTATCTTTTATGGCTTGTTTCTTGGAGGTATAAGTTCCCAAAGAATGACTTACTTGCTCCTGAACATGTAAATGGCTTTAGACTTAAGATGTGGTATTGGTTTATACATCTCGCTTATATTCTGTAAGTAATACATATGATTATAAATATGTCACGGTAACTTTATCTTCCTGTAGTAAAGCATGAAGCCAGTAGTTTAAAAAGGCTTATAAATAGCCCCCTTTACCAAGAAAGTCACAAAAGCGTCCCTTATTTCCCCCTTTGTAATGACTTTCTAAACTTAGACGTAGAAAATTAAAACACAAAAGACATGTTCATGGTAACCAGGCTGGTTGCAGAGAGAAGTGACAAGCCCACCAGCTAACAGTAAAAGTAAACAAACTATAAAAGCTGTCACATATTAAAAAGGATTCTGCCTGCAACCATGTGATGGCAGGCCAAATATCCCTATATAAAATAAGCAGAACTCTAGGATAACACTGATACATTACAGCATATTTTATACATGTCATAACAGATTAAATAAAAAATATACAAATAAACTCTGATATGGCAGGGAAATAATATGGTTTAGCTAAATTTCTATCCATAATGGCTAAAATTAAAAAAGAAAAGTTGTGGTACTTCAGTTGTCTGGCAATTTCACTTTGGATATATCTCTTTTTCTGACAATGCTGGCTCAGTCACATTTACTTGCAAATTTTGAACCTCACAAATCCTTCTTCCCTTCCTATTTTGAGAGGAAAAACATATTCTCCAATTATTTCCAAACTGTGGTAATTATCACTGAACAGGGTCATCCAGGGGAAAAAGGCATTTGTTTGAGGTTCCAATATACCTCCATTCACCCTATGGGGGAGACACATAAACATAAAATGGGGTTAATTCTTCTCCTAGAGAAGCAATACCCAAACCTGAAATTTTAAAGAAAATCCCAAATGTGAATTTTATACTTTGCTTCCTTTGCATATCGCCTATCTCTTCTACAGTTACACATAGGAAGTGTCAAAACAATTCTTTGAATAAAGTATATCATACCTTCCTCCCAATCACTATTTCCCAGGAACAGATTACAGGGTTTAGTCAAAGACAAAGGAAGAGAGAGCTGCTAGTGGTTAAATGTTTGTTACCTTAAGCATGATTATTTTAATGATCTTTTAGCAAAAAAACCTGACTTTGTTAGGATTGTAAATAGTTGCCTTACTAAATGATGTCCAACTGTAAGTAAAGGCTTACTTATTCCTTAGTTACATAGGGAAAAATTATGAGACCGTAAAATTATGAGACTACAAAAATTAATGAGACCTTGTATACGAACTCATAGAAACCTGAAAGTTTCAAAATGAAATTATTATATGGGTTGGTGGCAATATGAATAAACAGAAAACTTTAAAGTAGCAGTGATGATCTCTAACTGCAGGAGATGCACACATGAGTGTGCTGAATGTGTCCCAGTATCAGGCTGGACAGACTGATTATAGCAGTATGTTGAAAATCTCTATAGGTCCCGATATCCTGTGGCATTATTCTTAAAGGATCAGGAATGTATAGCAAACATTTATAGATTCTCATTAGAACCCCTAATACAAAGCTAACTTGCACACATTTATCTAACATACTATAATTTTACTTAAAACTGTTTAATAATTTCCCAGTATATATAATGTAAATACAGGCATTTGCCATCTGGCCAATACTTTAGGCATCATTCTGTTTACCTTCCCTTCCCTCTTTGTGTTCTATGTTCTAGCAACACAACTACTAGCAGCAGGAAACTTTTCTAGCAATTTCCTCTAATATGCAGTCTTCTCTACCTAGAGCTGCTCCCTCTCTACACTTTCTACCTGGAAAACTACTATTAGGGCACTATTTTCCTCTTTCTTTAAAAATGGTCATCTAATGTCCTGTGGCTATTCAAAGCCCTGTTTGAGTCTAACTGGAAGATCCTAAAACAAACACTAATTTCATTAACTGTTTTCAAAACACACTAACCATGAAATTTAAACATAAACTAAAGCACGTATCAATGTGCTTTATTATCTATATATCTAAAATATTATCTGGGATAGAAGAAATAAATTAATGACAAAAGAATAAAAAAAATAAAATCTTGTATAGGGGACATATTTTATGTAAACACTGTATTTAAAACAGCTACAACAATTAGGGGCTTCCCTAGTGGCACAAGAGCGAGGCATTATGAAGCTTGTCCGCAGCCACTGCAGCAGAAGTTTATGATACCCAGTCATGAAACCGACCCAAGTGAGGCAGCAGACCTCTCCTGTCTCCTCCTGCTGCTCCCCTCAGCAGTGTACTTTGTTAGATATGCCTGTTCTGCTCCCCACTCTGTCTCTGGTGGATCTTCTCGACCCCCACGCCTCTGGCCTACACCCCAGCTCTTGTATACTTAAGATAAAATAAATCTTTTTTTAAAGATTTATTTATTTATGCATACAAGCACTGGGGTACAGGCCAGAGGTGTGTGGGGCGTGGGGTGAGAGGATTCACCACAGAGAGCGGGGAGCAGAACAGGCAGATCAACAGAAGTACACTGCTGAGGGGAGCAGCGGGCACAGCAGGAGAGGTCTGCCACACCATGTGGGTCCCTCCCCAGGTAGCAGCAAGGATCGAACTGGTGCTGCAGTGGCTGCGGTTTGCTTCATAGTGCGTTGCTTAACCCACTGTGCCACCAGGGAGGCCCAAGATAAAATAAATCTTAAAAAAAAGTCACAACAATAAATGTTTTATAAACAGTTTTGCTTCAAAACCTATCTGTGATGCTGGCTTTTAAATTATTTTTTTCTTTTAAAGCAATATGCCAAAATGTTCAAATATGACAAAGTTTGTTACAGTATTCTCTTCAGGTTAGCTTCACCATATAGAAATGAAAAACAAAAAAAGAAGGTATTGCTAGGTAAAGTGCTAGAGAATACATATATTTTTAAACAGACACAATACATAAAATAAAAATTTTGTTTTAAAAACAACACTACATACAATTAAGAATTTTATGCTGCAAATATTTAACTATAAAACTGTTGCAATATAAACCAATGAATTATTTTCACAAGTTCAAACTTGAATGAACCAATTATTCAAAATCTTTAGAATAATTATTGCAAACAAATTAGGAAAATTTACAATGAAATCTGCAAAATACAATGCTGATGGAACATGATAAAAAAGGGATTACTGGTAAATATTTATAATTCTATAATGCCACAAAATATTGATAATGTTTGATTTAGTATTCCTGTTTCAAATAATCTATTTTTAATACAATTTACCTTGCCAAGAATATCTTTTCATATTTTTACAGATACCCAAATTCTACCCATAGCTTGCTTTAAAGAGAAGGGAGTCTCACTTCATCTTTGTGCATCCATGCACACTACCCCAAAAAGGAAAATTATGTGGGTTAGCTTTTTCATCATCATAATTAGGCCACATGTATTTAACAATTAATTCTTTAGAGGAAGGCATATAAATAATCAGGCAAAGACCAAGCACTCTGTATTATCTACTTCTTTCCTTCCTGTTCTAAAGGATGTGGTTTTTTTCCAAGCCATAGAAGGGTATGGTTTCAGAGTTAGGTTTATACTTAGAACTTGAAACACATAATGCAGACCTATCACAATACTTTGATTCTAGAATTCCGAGGTCAAAACATCAGATAATGTAGTTTTCAACAGGGCCAAATATAAACTTGTAAAGTATTACTTTTGTCTTATTTTGAAGCATTATATTCTAATTCCTTGGAAAATTCTTCCAGATGTCTAGAAGAGGGTTCAGGTATTCCAGATTCAGTGGTCAAGATATTTTCACAATAATATCTAATAACTACTCCATAATCACATCTCTATTATTGCAATGATGTGTTCACGGCCAAGATTAGTCATATATAAGTTATCCCACTTTTTTTTTCCATCCTTAACTTAGTACCATATTTACTGGTGGTGAAAAAATGAGTATATTCTTTATACTTTAAGCTGTAATTATTTCTTTTACTGGGTATGACACTTTTTCTAATAATCTATTTAAAATATAAAGGATAAAAAAATGCTTATTTTTATAAAAGGGAAAGGTATAAACTATCTAAATGCTCCATAAAAAGAATTCCACCCATGTGATGGAAAACAATAGACAGCAAATACCATTTCAGTGTCTACATAAATAATGTGGAAAATATTTATACTACTAACATTAGAAGAAAGCAAAAATCCAGAATTGTAAAATGTCATTATGTTTTAAAGTAAAGCAATATAAAAGACTAAAAGGAAATGCCTTTAAAGATAGTTTAAAAATAAGCACCTGTGGAAATTCATCTTCATCTGAGCTGTGAAAGTCATATTGCTTAATATCACTCTTATTGATCACAGGCAATGTCTCAGGAGTGGGCTGCTGAGATGTTATCAAAGCCTCTGCTTTAGGCTTCTTTGGGTACTTCTTCTTTTGACGAACCACATCAGAAGCCTCTTCTTTCAAAGACAAATGATGAGGGTGCTGTTTACATGACGATTTTCCCCCCAAAAGGAAGAAATAAAAATCATTTTAGAAATCATGAAAAACTAGACTGCTCTTGGAAAATATACATTTTTATTCAGGAGGTGATTTTATTTACTACTTTTAATTGCAAAAATTATGTGATCATAAACTGAAAAATGTTTTACTTCAAGTTATGTTAAAGTACTTATGATATTTAAATTTGCTTTTTATATTGATATTAATACTTAGACATTAGTGATATTTTTAAATCGCTCTATTATTCAATCCAGCATTTAAAAAGTATTTAAATTCAATATTAATTTTGCTTCAATCCACTGTACTAATGTTGAATATTAATAATTATTTAAAAAATCACTTGAATGAGATTATGAATTCATTAACACTTCTATGCTTATTTCCAGTTTTTAAAACTGTCCATTGGTAGTTAATTTTTTTCAGAAAGTTAGCTTATTACTTAGAAAAAAACTTCACTTTTTATAATGTGAAGAATCTGCTTCAAGTGAACAATAGTCAAACTGTTCTCAAGTACCCCAGAGTTCTGTGGCAGTACTTAAGAGGCCATCTGGCAAATTGACTGCTCCCCCCAACCCCCTTTACCACCCCACCCTTTGCCTCAACAGAGCTGCACTGTTTCTTTCTGTTTTAACACACTGGCATTCTTTTTTGTAAATGACTATACTAAGCACCAAAGTACAAGCAAAATAAAAGTGTAAAAATATTTAGGAAATTGCACACTTCCCCATGTAGTACAGATTTTTGCTAAAACTACAATCAAAAATGGTACACACAATGAAAATGTTGCTTAAACCAAATTTTTTAATAAGATAAAAACTCTTTTCATACAATGGGTATATAGCTATGGCATCAGAATGAAAACCCTAACTTCTCAGAAACAACCTATATTTTAAGGAGGGAGGTATGGCAAAGTAAATATAGTTACCTATGCATATAATGGGATATAGCAATAATGAAGGTAACGCTCTTTCTAAAATTAGGATTTAAATAGGTTGTGTTTTTTCTTAAGAGATGATGTAAAATTAGAATCAATATATAAGTATTATTTTGGGTTGAGAATTTCATTCTATTCCTACCAGTTACATACCGAAGGAAATCATTGATTTACATAAAATGGATTTTTAAAAGTAACTTACAAAAGGACATTCACTGTATTAATAACTTTTCTGGCTATAGAGGCAAGTGATGATTTAACAGTAATCTGGTCAGTGGCTAGATGCCTGTGATTAATAAGAAACAACTTTAGTTTTAGTTGACATTAAGTTGAATAAAGGAGTTTCCCTGTTCCACATTTCCCCTTGACCTTCAATAATGAACCCATGAAAAATGAGGATTGTGTACATTTTAAAAGATGAATTTCCCACAAACAACCTAAATAACGTTTAAAATCTTGATAAATAGTATAGTTCTACTATGCAAAAGCTTCAATCTGTTTCTTATTTAAATCTAAGCACCTTAAAGGTTTTTATCAATTTTTGTACATCTTTAACTAGTTAATGTACCAAATAAAAACTGAATAAACAAAATTCTTTAGTCTAAGAGACTAAAATAGTCACCGAGTCTAGCCTTTATTAAAAAGAAATTATGATCCAGAAGATAGAGGACTTTCTTCAAATCACTGAAGGTAAAAAGCAATTGGATAAATGCTGTTTTGGCAGTGATGACAATGATACAAAAAATGTTCACTAATCTTGATGGAGAAAGATTTAATTTTAGATTTGATGACTACCAGTACAATGCAGGATTTGCTAACAATGACAAAAACTAAAATTTAACTATACTCTTATTCTGTAGGGAAGCAGACAACATAGTGCAAAGCACCTGGTCTTCGGTGTCAGATCTGGATTTAAAAACTTCAATGTGCCATTTATTGGCTATATATCTAGAAATCACACAAAAGTAAACTCTATCTTAAAAGGTTGTTATAAAAATTGAAGAGTAATTAATATATGTGTAAAAAGTCCTAATGAAGAATTAAATACTACTTTTTTTCCTTATAACCAAATAATGCTGAGACAATTGTAGAAACCAATTAATTGTCTGATCATTATTACTATACATGCTTCTTCCCAGAGGATATTCACCTTAGTTTTACATTCTTGGACTTTATGATGATTTCCATTATGAAGAGTTGCTGGAGTGACATATAACTCTTTTTCTGATCTATTGATTTTCACTTCATTAAGGATTTCACCACCATAGTCTCCCAAATGATATCTGGAAAAGACAATAAGACATAAGAAAATGTTGCATAGATGAAAAATAACTAACAAAGATAAACCAATGATCCCTTAATCAACTGAACCATAACTTACCAATAATCGGATTATTCTTAAAAAGAGAAAATGTATAGGAATAAAGAAACTCATATTTGAGAATTAGTGGAACAATACAAATAACCAAAAAAAAAATCTCTGCAGTACACAGAAGACAAATTCCTTATATGTTTTATATTTTCAAGCACTGGGAAATGTTTAGACTGAGTACTTCAGGATCACACAATTTTGACTGTAAGTCTACTAAATTATGCAGGAAAATGATTAACACATTCTCAAAATGTACTGAAAAAAAAAGTTTTTTATCTAGTGAGAATATAAAATTAAACAGTCCTTTCCCTTAAATTCTGTTTATAAAAGCTTTAATATACAGAATTGCACAAAATGATTTATTTCCTAAGTAAAATTCAAATATGAAAAAGTTTTAGAGAATCTAAAGTACACATAAAAAAAACTCAAAAATTTGCAATTCAGATTGATAACTTAATTTGACTTTTAAGAAACCAGTAAACATGATTCACTGAAGTTACTTTGTTAGAATATCATTTTAAGTGTTTTAAAGTTTAGCAAAAAATGAATAATTTCACTATACTTTGCCCATCATTTGGCTAAAACTGCCTCTACTACATAATAGTAGCAATGTTACCTTTTTTCAACAACTTCTAAAGTTAAGTGCAATAATTCCCGTTTTGTTTTCTCTCTTCTCTTAATCATTTCCAAAATTGTTATGGCTCTACTAAACTCTCGTCTCAGTTTCAACATCTTTTCATAAGAGGCTTCATCATTCTTACGATTCTATTGGGAAAAAAAACAATTATATTCAACAAAATCTTATCGAACCCAAAGTCATTCTAGAAAAGCAAAATGTTAAATATAACCTTAACAGCCAACTAAGACAACCTTCCTATTTAACTTAAGAAATATAAATACAAGCAAATATCTTTCAATTGATATTCAGGAAAAAATGTTGATAGCAATTTAAAAGAATGAATGATATAGAAAGGATAAGTCTAAAAAAAAGGATAATTCTAATGTAAACAAATTTTTAAAACTCTGCCTGAAACAAAACTTAATGAGTTGCAAAGTCTAGTTCATTCATACATACTGTAGGAAAGGTATTTTTCAATGAGAAACAGCTACTTAAAACCAGCCAAAACCAAAACCTATGGATCCATACATCTCTGATATGGGGTGCTGGGAAGTTCAATACACTACTATGTAAACATTCATAAATACAAGCAATCGTTCACTTCAAAAATTCAGAAATGCGAAAGTGAATAGACATAAAACAACCCAATGAACAGTATATGCTTTAACATAATAACATTACAGAGTAGAAAAGAGATTTAGTGAAAAATAATTCTCAATTTCTGAGTATGATTAAGAAATTTTCACTTTCAACGTTAGGAAGTAACTTGAACCAACTCATGGCATGGAAACATCATTTAATATCTAGTGAAGGCTCAGCTGTAATAGCAGCATTTAATTCTATATAAAAGTTATTGTAAACAAATGTTTTGTTCAGTCAAATAGCCAAAGAACACTCTCTTTATATCAGGCATGAAACTACTTGTCTAAAAATAGACTACCAACACCAACCTCATTAAATACATCCAGAGCTGAACGTAAAACAACCATTTCATCCTTCAATTAACAATGCAATACAACATTAGAAAAAACTTGAGTCAGGTTTAATACCAGCAGATTATAATAGAGAAAATAAAAATAGAATGATTCGAAATTTTTACTCGTTTTTTCCTTTGTATAGTTTCTGGCAATTGAATTTTAACCACCACCTGTAAAAGATCAGCTAAACTAAGTCCCATTAAGATATTGTACAGTGAACATTTAAAATTGCTGTTAAGTCACCCTTTAATCAAAAGAAAATTAATCCTTTTTAAAACTTAGGTATTATGTGACAAAAAGCAAAATTTAAACCTGGTTTTATGGAAAAAAAATTTTTTTTGGTAAATAGGTAACTTTAAATAAAAACTTCTAATTGAAAAATAATATTACAAACAACAAATATTAAAGTGGCTACTCTATACAGGAAATTGCACATGTGTCCTTATTCTCAATAAACCTTTAAGTCAATAAACTGCAATAAACCAGTAAAAGAATGCCAGATGTGCAAATTTGATGGATAGATGTCTACAAGCCTGATGAACAATATTAAAAAGTATACCAGTGCCTTTTAAGACGGCTTCTTACCCCTGACTGAATATACTTTAGTCTATTCATTTCCTGCTCTTTTAATTTTTTTTCCTGCTCTTTTTAGACCCAAGTAATTATCTTTCAAACTTTTTTCTTTCCCCAGTCCTTTTCTTTCTTCTCTATTTTATTTTTTATTTTGAAATAATTTCAGATGCACAGAAGTTACAAAAAGAATACAGAGAATTCCCATTTCTCTTCATCCTTTACAGAAAGGTTAATATTTTGCTTGCTTTATCTCTCTATATGTATGTATATACATGTTGTGTACGTGTATATACATATCATTATGGACTGAATTTATCACGCCTAAAATTCATATGTTGAAATCCTAATCCCTCTATATATTCAGAAGTAGGGCCTTCAGCAGGTGATTAGATTATGAGAGTAGCTTTCTCAGGAATGGATTAGATTTGTAAGAGATTAGAGAGTGTTCTCTAGATCCTTGTCATGTGAGAACACAGCAAGATGTCCTTCTAAGAACCAGGAACTGAGATTTCACTAGACACCAAATCTGCCCATCCAGGGATTTTGACTTCCCAGCCTCCAGAACTGAGAATAACAAAGTATTTTTATTTAAACCACCCAGTATAAGGTGTTTTTGTTACAGCAGCCCAAATGGACTATTACACTTATATTTGTATGTATATAAGCAGACACACATAAATTATTTTTACTTTTTTGAGAAATATTTAAGATCTATTTTCTAAAAACAATAATTTTCTATAACCACAGCACAATTACCAAAATCAGGAAATTAACACTGATATAATCTTATCTAATTTACAAACTTTAATCATAATTCACCAATTACCCCACTAATGGCTTTTATAGCAAAAATACATATTTGATTGTTACACAATTTTCACATATTTCATGTTATTTAATTTGTTATAGTATGTATATAATCTGTTATATACTTGTTATTAAATTGCTGCTATACAGGAAATTAGTGGGATTATTATTAAAATTTATTCAAAATAGTAAATTCTTTTTCCTGGTTTAGAAATGTGATTTAGGATTAAAATCCACTTAATACTACCCCTGTCTAATTTCCTATAATTTGAAATAGTTCCTCTGTCTTTCTATGGTGATCATTCATTACATTTTTTTAATAGAGGCCATTTATTTTTGTAGAATATTCTTTAATTTGGGTTTCTTTGATTTTTCTCAATGATCACCCAGCTATTATCAACATCCAAAACAAGTGTTCATAATGACATTTTTCCTATGCTTTTAAAATAGTCCTAGTCAGTCCCTGTATTTAAATCTACTTAATAGCTTTACAGCCTTCCTCAACTGTATGTGCTGGAAGCCAATGTTTTCCTTCTTCATCATTCAGATATTGCAGTTGTATATCTACTGCCAAATCTGTAGAGAAGTAAATTTTATACTACTGCATATTAGAATTATAAATATATTTATAACTAAGTTGATGTATTTACAAGGTGATTGTTAGGTGCAGCCAGAATGAGAAGCACCACCTTGGGAGTTTTCTCTCCTAACTGCTTCTTCTGGGCCACCAAGAGGGAGAAGGCATACTGGTTACAGGTGTATACACATTAACTAGATATGAGGATTCAAGACCTCTCAGTCAGTGCATTCAGACATGCTGATATCTTAAAATTGTCTCACTTAAGAATCCTAAAGTAGTTAAGCATTCCCAAATTAAACATTAGTTAGTAAATTAAAATTAACTTCTAGACAGCTAACCTAGTATTTCATAATTTCTTTACTTTATATTTTGCATTAGCTATACTCCAGAAAAGGGAGCATAGAAATTTTGTTAGCTATATTCATTTTTATATATCCCAGTGCCTGCCCACCTCCTCAACACCTATGACATGTTCATTATTCACTACTTTCCCAGTTCTCTTATTTTGAAACACACAGACATAGTGGACATGAAAGAGAATAAGAATATAAACATCATTGGAGAAGAAAATACACCTCTGCAAAGAAAGATAAACATAACAGATAAAAGGTAGAATTAAAATGTCAGGAAAAAGTTAGAACCATTCACTAAAAGAAGCCCAACTGCACTTTTCTGTCACAAAAGACACTACTAAAGTCTATTCTGCAGTATGTCTTAATGACATTTTTCAGTGTTCAGATGAAACCTCTCCTTTTTCAAATTCAGTAAGACAGTATTTATAAAGATTTCTAATATTTAAAAACTTCTCTCATTCTAATCTTTTCTAAATAAAATTTTAAATCTTCACAAAATTTCTTAGACTCCCTTACTTAAGAACTAAAATGCTAACTGAAAACTCAGCCTGGGTTAGGGGAATTCATCTATATTGGGGAATACATAAAAAATTATAGAAACTCTAGTTGTTAACCAGTAGAAAAGTTCCTCCTAAATATACTATCCTTGGCAGCTGTTATGTGTCACAGCTGTTATATTAAAAGCTGACAAGGACAAGTTTTCAATGTTAAGAGAAACAGAAATCCACAGAAAATGTTTTGCCTTCGATTATAATCCCTCATGGTTTTGTATTTTTATGGTTTTATATTTTAATATTTTGCAATGTTAGGGAATGTGCTATCATGTATAGGGATTACTGTTAATTATGAGAAATGGAAGAGAATGAATACACCTCTGAAATAATGCATTCCTCCATAGCATATCATTCCACAACATGAGATCCTATTTCTCTTATATTCTGGCTCACACTGCTTCTGAAAATCAGACAGGAACAAGTTCATCTATCTGAAATCAGACATAACTGGCAACTCAGAAAAAGACTCCACTGTGTTACCTCTGACTGTTGGCAGAACAGGCTTAAAAACAAACCTTTCCCTACTTTCCACAGTAGCTAGAGGCAGTAAAGCCCATTTTTATTTGCAAGAATTACAGCTTCAAAGGAACTATAAGCTCACAAGCTTCCCAAAGGAGATATGTATGTGTGTACACACACACACACACACACACACACACCAAATAATACACAGGTATACATGAGTATGTTTGGTTTATGGAAGCACGCAAAACTTTCAAGGTACATAAAGATATTTCCCGTTATCACTCTCAACTGAAAATCTAAAAAAGTGTGATCAGTACATTTATAAACGGCATAGATAAACTTTGTAAAACATTGGCCAATAGAAAAGCAAGACTTTTTTCAATCCCATTTTTAAAAAATTGAGGTATAAAAAAAATTGAGGTATAATTGACATAAAACATTAATTTCACATTAAAGAGAAAAATTTCTAAGATGAAATTCAACAATGTCATTTGCTCCCATTTATATTCAAATTACTGAAGTTGGCAGAAAAAATATCGTTCTTAAATCCTGTGACAGTATCTTCAATTAAAAGTAATCTGTACATTACCTTTCGAGTTTGCATTTTCTCTGTTCTCCTCCTAAAGGCAACATATGGGTCATTGTTGGTAGAGCCATCTCTTTTCTCTTGTTTTATCTGCGGGATGAGGGACGGTCCCCTGCAGTTTTTACGTTTTCTCACCCAGTAGTCATATACAGCTTTAATAAGGTAATCATCTTCATTTAATAGCAGTTTTGCTTCTTGAAGTGTTACAAGCTAAATGAAAAATACAAAATGTTATCAACGGCAATGTTTGAAAGAGAAATCAACAGCTATATCAACAGGAAAAAAAGTGACAGGTCCAACAATAATCATCAGAAATGATGATGACATAAAACTATCTAAACTTATTAATCAAGATATTATCAAAAATTAATACTGAGTAGTAAGTTCAAATACCTAAATAAAGAGCCTGGATGAATGATAGTTGGGAAGATATGCTTATTCCTCAAACAAGATTTGGACTGGAAGACATGCAGAAAGTCTTTCAAAATTCTATTATTCTGACTCCACACAGTTGAAGATCTACAGCTTCAAAAGTCTACTACTTTGCTGCTTTTCAACAGAAACCAGAAAATAATAGGTTTCTTTTAAACACCCTCAAAAATAAAAGATGACTATTCTCTAATTTAATCATGCAACTATATATAATGTGCCTCTTTTGAAATTTTGAAAGGACAAACTTACTATGTTTCCAGACTATGCAATATTGACTATTAATTATATGTAAAAGCAATTCCTCTACCCAGGCTAAACACTGGAACTGAATCCTTGTTCTCAATGTTCATTTTATTAATGACACTATAATGCCTGGATTGGTGGTTCTAGGAAGGCCCCCCTAGAAGTGTGATTTCGCTATCTCAGGGATACATGTCTTCTCTATCAATGTAGCCAATATAATGCTGATAGATCTCAAAGTTTCAAAATTTGTTTGATACTTGTTTCTGTGCTCACTGTGAAGATCAAATAGGTCAATCCATTTTAACAAGATGGACTTAGCAGGATGGTTGCCCAGATCAACTTAGAGCAAACTTCACAAAAATATAGTGAAAGTTGTAATCTGGAAAGCATTGTTAAAATAGTATTTTAACATCTTTACATCATTTTAGAGAAAATTCACTTTCAAGACAAGGTAAGACAGTTCCTGAGGAATAATTCCCTATAACTTGGAAGTAAAAAAATTTTCTTGGGTCTCCCTGGTGGCACATGGATTGAGTGCTGCACTGTGGGGCTTCCGCAGCCACTGCAGCATGAGCTCAATCCCTGGCCAGGGAGGGCACCCGCATGGCGCAGCAGACCTCTCCTGTCTCATCTGCTGCTCCGCTGCTCCCCTCAGCAGTGTATTTCAGTAGATCTGCCTGTTCTGCTCCCCACTCTGTCTCTGGTGACTCCTCTCACCCCCTATGCCTCTAGCCTATACCCCAGTTCTTGTATGCATAAATAAATAAATTTTTTAAAAAAATTTTCTTGCTAAAATTGGGCCTCCCTGGTGGCGCAGTGGGTTAAGCAACGCACTATGAAGCAAATCCCAGCCACTGTAACATGAGTTCGATCCCTGCTACCGGCCAGGAGGGGAACCCACATGGTGCGGCAGACCTCTCCTGCTGTGCCCGCTGCTCCCCTCAGCAGTGTACTTCAATTGATCTGCCTGTTCTGCTCCCTGCTCTCTGTGGTGAATCCTCTCACCCCCCGCCCCACACCTCTGGCCTGTACCCCAGCTCTTGTATGCATAAATAAATAAATAAATCTTTAAAAAAATTTTTTTCTTGCTAAAATTATGAGATCCAGTATTAGTTTAGGTAAACTAATACTGGAGAACAACGATTCAACTGTAGTGTTTAACTAGCTTGGTTAGAGGAATTATTAGCTAAAGCAGTTATGACTCATTATACGTATTTTTATATTACCTAACTTCTCACACTGATATATCCTCACAGAATAAATACAACGATCATTTGCACTGTCAGTTCAATGACAATGATTATTAGGCTTAATTAGTGGGATTCTTATTATAATTTGGCTGCCAGACAGTTTGATCACAGGAAGATAAATCTGACAATATCAACACAATTATTCTAGTTCAGGTAACAACATTTAGTACAATAAAATTATAAGTGACCATTTTTTGTTTAACTCAGTGACTCAATGGAGTTAGCTCAACTGCATCTAAGAGGTTGAGGAATTTGGTCTTTAAGAGGGAAAGTCTGGAATATGAGCTCAAACTAAAATAACCAACATTTCAAATATTAAATTTATTTTTTAGAAAAATTTATTTTCTTACATCATTCATTTTTGTACAGTATTTGATTCCACCCTTCAGGTATAGTTCCAGCAGTTCTTCCATTATCACAGCATCTGTAAACCATCACTATAGTTCCTTGTGTTCTTCCCTCCCCTGTTTTTGACCCTTCTCATTACTCTTCCCCCATACACTTCCCTGCTATATGCCTCAGATCTATGGTCAGTTTGCAACTTTTGTCTTTTTCCTGAACCTTTGTTCAGTTTCCCTATATTCCACCTATAAACAAAACCATCTCATATTTCTCTTTCTTTCTGACTTATTTCACTTATCATAATCCCTTCCAGCTCCATCCATGTTGTTGCAAATGGCTTTAACTCTATCTATTTTGATCACTGAGTAGTTTACGTGTGTGTGATCTCAAACATCAACTTTAAATGAACATAATCCCACTGATAGTTAAAGTTCTCTTGAACTGTGAAGTGTAACCACAAAAGTCTAGGACAGTAGCAGACTAAGAATCCAGCTTTTTGGATCTAATAAATTCTGCCTTATGCTCAGACACCCACAGCATCATTGGCAGCTCTCATGTGCTCTGGGGACAAAGGGAAACTGCTATGAGAGGCTATATAGGAGATTTAGGTGTTTGGTATTTTCACAAAATTTCATAAGCTTCACTACTTAAATCAAGGACTTAATCTAACCGGGAAGTGGGGAAGAAGATAGGTTTCTCTCATCAAATCAGCAGAGCAGTAGTGAGTTTCTTACATAATACTATTAATCAAAATAATATTGCTTCCTATCCTACCATAGGGGTGTGAGGGGGTTAAAACTGAAATTCAACATTTCCTTCTCTGGCACTTTTTGCTACTTTAGAAATATCCTTCTGACTATTTGTTAGGCACCCTTTTTGTATTTCAGGTCAGTAAGAATTCAATACACAATGTACAGTTAAATATCCTGACATTTCTTTTTTTCCCCAGTCACATGATATTTTTAATGTTGTTATACAAACAAAACTTATTTTTTGAATGATCTTGACTTTAATCATTCTATAAAAAGTATCTTTACCTACAAAGACATCTTTGTAGTATCACTGCATTTCTATTATCATAGAGATAGCATTCATTTGAGTGGACAAATCTACTTACTGATAAATTCATCACAAATGATGTGATAGGATTAAAAGCCCACATGATCAGAACCCTACTATCTTTATACTCTAAGAAAAAAGTTCTGTGACTTCATCTACTAATGACAGATGAAAGCACTATTTAACTGGAAAAAAGGCTTGTAGTAAACTTAATATTTCTAAGACTTCAAGATCACTGATTTGATTTACTTATTTTGGGGACTTAGGAAAAGAGAAAAATCCTACTGTATTTTTCAAACTTCATGAAGAAAGGAGGCTTCTAGATGATAAGTAGGAGGCCTTTGGTAATCCTATACAGTTTTACTGAAATGGATCATGCTAACAGTGATTTTTTAAAAATTTAACTGTGACCCCAAAAAGGAAATACAGAGTGGTAGTTCATTGAAAATGACAGAGTCAAATGAAAGGATGCTTTTGGAAATAGGGGTTGTCCCCTTGGTACATTTTTGGGCCAAGGGAGAAAGAGTGAAGAAATAAAGATGAAGTATTCAAGGAATATATAGGTACTTAAAAAAGAGCATTAGATAATTAGGGACTGGAGGAAAGGGGCTAAAGATCACTTGATTCTGAGTTTTGGGAGTCACTAGAGGAATAAAAAACACAGTACAGAATTATCTGGAATGAAGAGAGCACGGTTTTGGAAAGGTTAAACTCGAGAGGTCTAAGGGTCAACGAGGTGGAGATGCCAAAAAGCATCATGAAAAGATGAAAAGAGAAAAAAGAAAATTCTAGATCTTGAATAAGAGGTCAAGGACACAAGAATATGTATTATACCCATAAATACACTCATTAATGTGGTATTATCACAAAATACATAGGGTAAGAATAACAAAAATAAATCTCAAGAAACCCTGATGCTTGCAGGAGCTGAATGAAAAGGAGTCAGGAAAAAAAAAATTAGAAGGACCATGGAAGATCAGAAAACCAGAAAGTAATGAATTATATTTAGAAGACCAAAGATGATGGCAGTTTAAAGAATAAGAACTCAAATAACATAAATGAATGGGAAATGAAAATAATCACAGCTTTTGATAAGTTTTCAATGACTTTACTGTAGTCATCTCCACATAATGAAGGCAGTAGTTTGCCTAGTCTAACTTTGTTTTTCTCTACCAATCAAAAAAATATTAGTTTAATCATAAACTTCATTCCTTACCTTGTTAGCCCATGAAAAGGAAAAATAAAGAAATCCATGAAATCTACAGATCATGGACTTGAAATAAGAACAATCTTTTGGAATTGTTAATACTTGGTTCTATTTAGAGGACTATTATCTTGTTCCTATTGCAAAACCTCCACTCATTTCCACTGCTGAAAGCACTTGCTATCATATTTTGAGTCTAGCCAGTTGTATCAGTGCCTAGAAGTTTGCCACTAAGCAAACAGAACTAAAAATAGGATGGTGCTGATTTTATGTGGAGAGTTAACTATTGTTTACATGCTTTTTGTTTATCCTGGCCCCACTTAGATATTAAGTTCCACAAGGGTAGAATTTCTGCTACCTATCTAGTTCACCTTAGCACTAACTACAGCACATAACTGAAAGCAAACTGATGATACAATTTCAGTGACCATGAGTATTTCTAAGTCATGATGAAAAATCAGAGAAGTACCAGAAGACTGATGGTGCCAAAGATAGCTAGGAAAATTTACATATACAGAAGCAAAATAAACTGTATCTGATGACAGTGATCAAAGTCCTAGGAAAACTGTGAGCACTAACTATAATGAATATTTTTGTAATAAAAAATTTCCAGTAAAAAAACAAGACAATTTTCAAAAAACCAATTACACAGAATTTTCAAAAAATCCAGTTTTCACTGTACTTCTTTGGGAAGTATACTAGCATACTTTGTATCAAGGTTGAAAAAAATGATTGGTAGTTAGGCTTCAGGAACACAATCAAGCAAAGTTAGTTACTGAGGCACGAAAGATAACACTGTGAAAAGGCCGAAGAAGACACAACATTTATACTAGAATTATTTTTATATAGAAATTTAAAAAGTCAGGACAGTACTTTTCACACTCTCATTAAATAAATAATGTATAAGTATTCAATTCAAGAGATATTGTAAATAGAAATTCTAGAATGTCAGGAAAACAAATTTGAGATAGTAAAATGCAGTATACACTCAGGTCCAAGAAAACGAAAACTAAAGCTGCTACTAAATGCATAAAATGCAAGACAAGAGATGATTTTACAAGATACAGTACCTGATTAGAACTGGCTTTTTCAAGTCGGTCAATCATAATTTCAAATTGTAGCGGCTTAATTTCCATCTTTCTGTTAAGTCTATTCAAAAGGGTCTCATCTTCTGAATCCATATCATAATCTGGTTGCTCATTGTCTAGATTAAAAGCTACAAAAAAGAAGTTCTTTAAACTAAGGAGAAATTATGGAATTAAACAGTTTATATTTGACCACAAAGTACTCCTAAATTATAATGCAATAATCAAAGAGGGGTTCTTGACTAGACATCTAAAAATTGGTTTTAGAAACTACAGTGAGAGAAAAAAGAAAATTTTAATTTATATGATTTAAGCTTAATAATATAAACAATTTATTATTTAAAAGATCACAATATATGCTAAAATATAAAGTAATAATTATGACACTGATATATAGTCATCAACGTAATAGCTTGGTAGCATAATGAAAAGTTAAAGAACAAAATTAATAATCCAGAAATAAACTCAAATGCAAAGTATATGATGGAGTAGCATATCAAATCAGTGACAATAAAACAGATTCTTTTTAAAAAGGCTTGAATGACAAGTTCTTTGTAAGAATAATTAAGTTGGATGCTGCCTCACTCATAATACACACCACTCCTAATATCAATGAAACTTTATAGTAACACACACACAGTGCTAAAAGAAAATCTGGGGGAAGGGGAGGAAATGTACAGGCAGGTACAAACTCAGATGTATAAAACTGATTAAATACAAAAAAGAGTAATGAGATAATATACTTCACTTATCAGACTAAGATCTAAATATTGTTAATACATTATTTTGGAAGAATGGAGGTAAGAGGACTCAAATACTCCAAGGAAAAAATCACAAACTGCTATTTAGTTCAATTAAAAACATATTCTTCAACTTGGCAATTCCTTTCCTAGAAACTTATTCTACAGGTAAACTTAGATAGAGACAAAGATACACAGGAGTATGAACTGTGACATGGTAAGAATAACAACCTAGTCTTCCCTAATGGCACAAGGGTTAAAGTCAGGGCTATTAAGTTATCCCCAGCTACTGCGGCATGCATGTGATCCACGCACGGCAGACCTCTCCTGTCTTGCCCATCGCTCCCCTCATATTTCAGCAGATTTGCCTGTTCTGCTCCCCACTGTCTCTTGTGAATCCTCCCTCACCCTGTACCTCTGGCCTATACCCCAGTTCTTGTCTGCATAAATAAAAAGAATTATAACCCATAAAACAAGCAAAGCATGTGACATTAAATGAATCGTTTGTACATACATGGAATAGACTGAAGTGCTGAGAATGAATGCCAATGATGTACATATACTGATAAAACATTAAGTGAAAAAAGCTAAAGTACTGAATAGTGTATAAAGAACACTAAGATAGATATGTATTTTAAAAGATTTTATTTATTTTTACGTAGAACTGGGGTACAAGCCAGAGGTGTGGAGCGGGGGTGAGAGGATTCACCGAGACAGAGTAGGAAGCAGAACAGGCAGATCTACTGAAATACACTGGTTAGGGGAGCAGCGGGAGAGACAGAAGAGGTCTGCTGTGACATGTGGGTCAGCTCCCTGGCTGGGGATCAAACTCTTGCTGCAGTGGCTGCAGATAGCTTCACAGTGCTGAGACTTAACCCCTTGCGCCACCAAGGAGGCTCTAAGATATGTTTTTAAAAAGAGTAAGAGAATATGAGCTTATAAATGCACAGAATATTTTTGAAAGGATACACAAGAAATGTAAAGAGTTGTCCACTTCTGGGAAAAGAACTGTGGAACAGGGGTTCAAGGGTCCGGAGGAAAAGTAAACATTTCTCTTTGTTCTCTTTTATATTATTTGAGATTTTAAGCATATTATATCTATTAATTCTTAAAAAATAAAGGAGAAAAAAACCCCCTAAAGTTCAACACAAAGTTATGTCTTATAATTGCATGTCAAGACTTAGGTCCTGGCAAGGAAAGAGACACCAATCATCAACATGTTGGTTATTTTAAGGATTGCCAACATATCAATGCTTGCATGAATATCCTAGTTATACTGTATGAATGTCCCAACATTCTCAGACTTGAAATGAATGGCATTCTTAAAGAAAGCTTATAACACAGTAACAGGTGTATACACTTAAGAAAATTTTACTGAAATCAGCTACTACTACAGGTAGATATAAAACATTTAAAGATAAAACAGACTTTTTGTGATTATATCTCAAAAATCTGAACTCTGGAGTATAGTTTTAAAAAAACACCACTCTAGGGCCCTCCCTGGTGGCACAATGGGTTAAGCAACGCACTATGAAGCAAACTGCAGCCACTGCAGCAGGAGTTCGATCCCTGCTGCCGCCAGGGAGGGGACCCACATGGTGTAGCAGACCTCTCCTGCTTCGCCCACTGCTCCCCTCATCAGTGTGTTTCAGTTGATCTGCCTGTTCTGTTCTCCACTCTGTCTCTGATGGATTCTCTCGCCACCCCCACACCTCTGCCCTGTACCCCAGTTCTTGTATGCATAAGTAAATCTTTTTAAAAAATAATAAAAACCATACCACTCTACAATCAAAACCAAACCAAAAAAAGAAAAAAAATACTACTCAGTACTTATAACCTTACAGTGTACTTACTATGGGACAGGCAGTGTTCATAATGCTTTACACATACTAAACTGCTACCACTGCCCTAAGTGGTTTTATCTCAGAATGAGTATTAAATCTAAATTTGGTAAAAATTTTACTGTGCTTATTAACTTGTATCAGAGTACCCAATAAAGTTAATGTTAGAGAAGTTACAGCTATTGATTATCTGATGGCACAAGTTACTTTCTAAGTACAATTCATTTAAAATATTCCTGAAAATAAAATTTATTTTGTCATTGTGTACTGTTTTTATTACAAGATTATCAATAGTTTAAAAGAATGCTTTTAAAAACGCAATCCAATCTGCATCAAAGTCAATGGCAGGTGAGGTGGGCCCTACAAACTATATAACCAATTAAAATTACTCTTCCTTCCACAAGTGATGCTCTATGTGAATGCATATAACGACAGTCAATGATGTGCTTTAGTCCAGGAAGTAATAACAACAGTCAACAAAATCAGATATCTAATATAACTACCAGACATTTTAGAGGAAGACAGGTTTTAAAAAGTATCACGCAGAATTAAACTAACATACTGAATTTCTAAGTTAAAGGCAAGTTTTCAAAAGCTCAAGGGCAAATTTGACATGATTATCTTTACACACTTCCCTAACCTTACTTCTGATTCCTCCACTTCCTATCTGCTCTATCTTTGTATTTCCTTCTTACAAAAGTCAATGCCCCAGCTTATGAGGCAGGGAAAGAGGCAACAAAGTCATACAGATTAGAAAAATTAATGGTGAGAATTGATAGGAGATATAGCAATTTATTATATCAACACCAGGGCAAATATTTGTATCATAAGTTTTCTGATATTATCATTTTTCTTTTCATTCAAAAAAATGTAAGGAATATCATGATTCAGGTATTCTGATGCTTCCAAACACATACAGTGTTTAATATGTACTTCTCTTTATCTCATATCATACTCATAACCTGTCTACCAGATAAAAAGACAAATTCTTTAAAAGCATGAGTATTTTAGTCATATTTGTGTATTCCTGCATGGCATGTAAAGAAAAAAATGGTTATTAAAAGCTGCTGAGTAAATATAGCATTAAATAAATATAGGAGGAGATTCTTTTTAGAACTGTGGAAAAGACATTATCTGTTTTTGGAAACCCAGTAAGTTTTTTCCTGTTAGAAAATAACCTGGGGTCTCCCTGGTGGCCCAAGGGGTTAAGCACTGCACTATAATGCATCCACAGCCACTGCAGCACAAATCTGATTCCTGGCCAGGGAGGTGAACCACATGGTGAAGCAGACCTCTCCTGTCTCGCCCGCTGCTCCCCGCACCAGTGTATTCAGTCAATCTGCCTATTCTGCTCCCCGTTCTGTCTCAGGTGAATCCTCTCACCCCCCCACACCTCTGGCCTGTACCCCAGTTCTTGCACATATAAATAAATCTTAAAAAAAAACAAAAAACAAAAAACAAAAAGAGTTAGTTTCACAAACCAGTCACCCAAACAAAACAAGGAAAACAATTCTTAACCCCACTTCCAAAAGAGAGTGAGGAGGCAGGAAGGTGGTTGAAAATCTCTATATAGCTGATCAAGAGAATTAAGTTATGAATAAGGTTAAGAAGGGCATGTATCTGTACGTGTACAGCTTCCTGTAATGAAGTTAACCGAGCAGTAAATAATAATAATAAAAAAATAATGATGGGACTACAGTATGAAAGATCACTATGAGAAATAAAAAGGATTCAGTAAGCAGTGACCATGGAGGTAGCTTCCACCAACCAGGAAAATTTGGATGATTTCTGCAGGGGTAGCAGCAGTTTCTGTGTAGGTAGGGAAGTGAGCATAACTTGCTATTTGAATAGTTGACTGGTTATAACTTAGAAAAATATAGAACAGAGTTGGTCTAAAATTTGCTAGCAAAGCAAACATTAATTCTAAAAAAAAGTAGTTTAAAGCTCTTAGATTTCCTTTTACTTAGATGTACTTATATGTGAGCATCTAACAGTTGTAGTTATCTAATGGATAGTAAAACAGAACCCAGGGGGAGAAAAATACAAGAAATTTTCCCAGAGCCAAAAATGGCAAAAAGTTTTCTGATTAAAAAGCTGATTCAAACAACTATGGTATAAAATAAATGACATGCAATTCAATTAATGAGGCATAGGCTGGGACAACTACTGCCCATTACTCTGTAGTTTATTAGGGTTATACATTTTATCATAATAAAATATTTGGCCTATTTTAAGTGGAAACATTTGTTTCCCACATTTGCAGTCAACAGCCAGGAAGGAAAAGTATAGAATGAATACTTTCAGCTTCTCTCCATCCTTTTACTTCCTTGGCCAAAGGCATGATCTAAGCTGACTGGTGAACATTACAGGAGAACTGATCAGTTTAGTACTTTCTAGTGCACCTTTCATGGTCCTTCCTGAAGAGGCTGTTTGCTAGTTGGCCCTTCACTGTAAACACAGGGATCAATTCTACCCCTGAATGGGATACATGTTCTTTTAGTGACCAGTCAGTGATGAGTACATCTGTCAAACTCAGGGGTTAAACATTAGAAAGTCCACTGAGGCAATGTATCTATAGCTCATTTTCTAACACCACTTTTATTAGCAATAAAGATAAAATGTTATGTCTATGCCTATGTCTCTTTTAGGTACAAACTAGAAAAGGAATGCTATTTTTTAATCTAAAGCCCTGACATTGCTGAGCAGGTTATACTCAACAATTTGTAAGTGAATGCATCTGTCTTTTGTTTTAAAGATTTATTTATTTATGCATACAAGAAATGGGAGTATAGGCCAGAGGTGCAGGGGTGAGAGGAGTCAACAGAGAGAGTGGGTAATAGAACAAGCCAATCCGCTGAAATACACTGCTGAGGTAAGCAGTGGGCCAGACAGGAGAGGTCTGCTGTGCCATGTGGGTCACCTCCCTGACCAGGTATTGAACTATGCTGCAGTGGCTGCAGATAGCTTTATAGTGCTGAGACTTGACTCCTTGCGCCACCAGGGAGGCCACACTTTTATTTGTTTTAACTCCAGAGTATCTTCTATACTTAAGACTCAACTGCATGATCCCTAAGATTATACATATTCAACACTCAGAGTTTATTTCATTCATCCTTTTCTCTGTGTTTATTTATACAATCAGGATACAATGCACATGTGCCTAAGTACTCTCAAACAAGCTGAATGTAAGCCAAATGACAGTGTCTTAAATTTTGTTGTGTAAAAACAAAACCAAACCTGATAATTTCCTAGGAATTTAATTTAGTTCTAGGAATTCAGAACTCTTTACATACTCATTTCCTTACTTACAGATATCACTGTGCCTACCTACCTACCTACCCATGAACTTTCATATGTCATGTTTGATACTGTGTAACATTCTATTCCACAGGGAATTGTGCCACAGATAAGTAACTGACACTCAAAAAAACCATAGTGGATCAGTGACCTACTAAACGGTTCAGGTTTTAAGGCATCCTCCAACAGAAATGTGACTAACCAGAGGGCCTATGGCTAAATAAGGCAGAAAAGCATGTATTTATTTCAAAGTCCCAATAAAATAAAAGCAAAGCAATATATATTTTTCAAATAGCATAAATTCTCACAGATAAAATGAGGAAGTAAAAATTATCAATCAAATCCTTAGACATATAAAATACAGGGATTATCAGACAAGAGAATATTGTAATATAAAATGAAAAAGGAGGGGACAACAGGAAGCAAGAAAGAAATTGAAATCAACAGTTAGTGGGGCCTCCTTGGTGGCGCACTGGATTAAGCAACACACTATGAAGCAAATCGCAGCCACTGAAGCACAAGTTCGATCTCTGCCGCCAGCCAGGGAGGGGACCCACATGGCGCAGCAAAGCTCTCCTGGCTCAACCGCTGCTCCCCTCAGCAGTGTGTTTCAGTAGATCTGCCTGTTCTGCTTCCTGCTCTGTCTCTGGTGAATCCTCTCACCTCCCTGGCCTCTGGCCTGTACCCCAGCTCTTGAATGCATAAATAAATAAATCTTAAAAAAAAAAAGAAATCAACAGTTATTCTTTCAAAGAGTGGGTAGGAAACTTGTGACATAAGAAAACTGGTTAAAAACCTTTATTGGGACAATTTAGCTTTTTCCTTCATCCAACATAGCAGACAGCTACTTTTTTCCCCAAAAATGGTAGAAAATTGAAGGCTTTATTTGCAAAAACTCAGAAAGCCTGTGGATTCAGGATCATAAGGAATGCTAAGAGCAAGTATCCATTAGCCATATGAACTCTCCTCAAGCAGAACATCATACTTCTCCACATTAGCCCCCCAACTCAATTATAAAAACAAAAACATTGTCAGTCATCTAAGAGTAAGACTGAACTATTTTATGGGAAAATCAACTAATCTCCTAAAAAAAAAAGCCCACATAAAGACCTCACCTGAATAATGAATGGACGGATATTCAAGAAAAGACAGAAAAACAAAGAAACTCAAAGGAAACAAAGATAATGTAAGGAGAAAAATAAATCCCCAGAGAGAGAGAAAGAGCAACGCAATCATGAAACAATAATCTGGATTCTGCATAAAAGAAACACTTAGAAAACAAAAATCAGAGAATATCACATTTCTCAGTTATCAATGCTATAAGTTAGAAGACAATGGAATAGTGTTCAAAATAAGAAATATGAAGGTTTCCTAAAAACACTTTACTCTGACAACTATCAATCAAATATGAGATCAGAATAAAAAGTAACAATATCTGCAAGGCCTCAAAAAAAAAAATTAACCTTTTAAGCATGTACCCTTCCTTAGAAAGCCACTGGGAAGTATGTTTCATTAGAAATGAGTAAATTTAAAAGGAAGCATGGAAATCTGCTGGAGATTTTTCCATGAGACATGCAAAAATGATCAATGATAACCATGCAGCAAGGCTAAGAAGAACCAGTCCAAAATGAACCACTGACTCAAGGGAAGTATGTCCAGAGAAGATATTAAACAGATTATCTAATTGTTTGACGTTAAAGTTACATTTCTGCTGGAGAATTTATGGTGAATTAATGAAAGGCACATAGAAAAAGAAGCATATAGGAAGATAAAGAAATAATCTCACTTGAAAATAAAAACCTAAACAAGAGGAAGTATAATCATTGTTAAGTACTTGTCTCAGCTATCAACATTTGCAGAAAAATTATATTGTAAACAATAAATACTGATTTAGTAATGTAATTATAACTTAAAAAAATGGAAGCAGGAAAACCATGCTGAGAAGTGAAAAAAGTATTCATTTTAAAAAGTCATGAGATAAAATTTTTAAAACAATTTACAAAGATGGTTATATTAGTGTACTCTTTAAATATGAAGTATAACAATAAACAAAAATTTGAAGGTAGCTGACTGTAAGAGTTAATAGGAGGCAGTCCTTTAAGAAAAAAGTTTCTATTTAGTCCAATGACACAATAAATGCAAAGTTGAAATAACTCTCCCCTCCACCAGAGACAATAAGAATGTTAGTGATGGAACAGAAAGGTGAAAACATGACATTTACTGTAAGTCATGGAAGAACAAAGTTGTTAAGTAATAGAAAGTAGGAGAAGAAAAGAGCAAAATTCCAGTTTCATTTTATAGGTATTAAGACTCTTTACAATATTCTGATCTTTATTTTAACTAAGTCACCAGCAATCAATCAAAAGTATCTACTTAAAAACAATTTACCCTTTGCAAAAAAAATTTCCATGAAAGCAAACATAATTTATTTCAAACATTTAGTTCTAAAGCAGAACCTTTATTTTTCCTTTGCTTTATCTGCCATCCAAAACATTTCCAGTTAGTTTTAAGTAGGTTAATAAAGCCAATATTCAGCTGCTTATAAGTACTATAAATCTGTAATTTTTGTAACAATTATCTCTAGAATGTTTCTTTTTATGAACTGATTTAAAAAAGGGGTATTCACTAATATTTTGAATGGTGTGCTAGAATTTAAATTATGAACAGACATCTCTTTAAAATATCCTCTGCATGAAAAATTGTGCATCAAAAATAACAGGCTTATGGGAAATCTATGTAAATTTGTTATCAGAGTCCAAGGATATCACAAATGGTAAATTAATGTAAGCTACTCAGAGTGGCTCATTACTACCTCAAGGATAACTAAAAATTCACTGGCTTGTGGGTATTGAAGTAACAGCAACTGTAATGGAGTTCCACTTTGTAATTCTAACAGGAAATGCAACCTGCCACTGACTAGAAGGCTGTGTAAGGCTGGATATGGGAAAAGAACCCTAGGTGCAAGTAGACAGTCCTTTCAAACTTTTTAAAGATAGAGCTGACACAACAGCACTTCCAACTGCAGCAGTAAAGCTAAAGCCTTTTTTTTTTTTTTTTTGCTCCTCCCTACTGAAGATTTTAAGTCTTTTTTCAATATTCCAGTCCACTCTGACAAAGAAAAATAGGAAAAGAACCAGGACAACTGCCATGTGGTAGTCATACCATTGCCACTTTCACAGCCCTTTTTGTAAATACATGAGGTATAATCTATGTAACTTACTAGTTAGTTAATAAATGAATAGTAAAACAAGAGAAATATAAGTTACAGCATCCAAAGGGTTTTATTCCTTAACTTCACCATTTCTTGTTATGCTGCCAAAAATATGAGATACTTAGTACTGTCTAGAAATATCCACCTATCTCTTAGAAGTAATACCTATCACAGGAACAAGTTTACAGAATGAATCAAGATGTGAAAAATACATAATGTCTAAGTTAGCACCAATTCAACTTATCAGATGTTTACTGGATGGCTTAGGTAGAGAGCTGTCAGTATATATATAAAAAATGAATCCCTGCCCTAGGGGTCCCTTCATTATGTGGATGACATATTCCAAGGAGTTTCATGGACTCAAACATTCATATTTCATAAATGTTTACTTGTAAACACTCCTAGATAGGAAAAAACTTCATGTCTATGCAATTACACACACACACACACACAATTTTCCAAGGTTTCCAAATCTTTTAGCCTGTTTCCTTTGAAATATTTGACCATATCCAGTTTTTTTCTGCCCTGACTTAAAGCAGTGATTTGGCTATATCTTACTCTTCTTTCGGTTACTTGCATTAGTTTAATAAGGGTGTGTATTTCTGAATTTTGGTTCTTTGGAAGGGAACTTGCACCACTGCTGTGTATTATGTGCTATTAATGAGAACAATGCACTTTCCTTTTCAAAAAGAGCAAAAACTTTTAAAATAAATATGGTAACAAATGCCTCATGTTCTTCCTTTTCTCCCAAACCCAATGCAATGTTTTTCTAGGAAGAAAGAAAAGAAAAGGAAAAAAAAAAAAAACACATTCTGACAATAAAAAAGAGAGTAATCTAATAACAACTATCAATATTCACAAAAACTCCATAGAATACGCACCTCAAATATTAAGAGATCTTAAAATTTTACCATCAGATATGGGAACACCAAATGTTTATTCTGCTAAAAGTCTCAACAAAGCTGCCTATACTAAAGGAACAGGAGTGCACCCTACCATATCTTGGTGTTTCTTAAGAAAACAAAAACATGAAGATCTGTCCAAAAAGTTCTGTATTTGGCCACCTATGTAGATATTGTCACTCTCAAAAACCCGCAAAGGGATAAAAATCTGAAGACCACGAAGCTTTGCATTTCAGCGTTCCACCAGGAGTAGAGTAATGGGCATCCTTTAAAACAATGGGTAATACTAGGGTCATCAGTGTAGTCTACCAATGCATCTAGTAATAATCAGATCTGCACAAAGACCACAATGAGAAAGTGCATTATGTTAATCAATACCACATGATACCTAGCAATGCTACAAGTTCCTCCACACAATAGCCCTGGGTTCAATGGCCAAAGTTGGCTTCTGAAGAAGAAAAAAATGTAAACAAAAGTAGTCAAAAACTAAAAAAAAAAAAAAAAAAAAAAAGTTCTGAAGAACGAATCACTTTCTTTAGAGCAAGGAAAGTTTTTCCAAGAGCATTGCTGGCCAGTGTGGCCAAGCAGGTGGATACATGTTGGAGAACACAAAGTTCAAATTCCACCCAAGATCAAGAGGTAGCGTCTCCTCCTCTCATTTTAGTTCATGTAGACTATTTAAACAAACAAACAAAGCCACAATAGTTAATATGATAAAAACAAACTATTAATCACAATAAAGTTATAAAACAAGAAAAACAGCTATCAAATCCAGTTTGAATCCTTTCAGTGAAGGGGCAGACAAAAGTATTGTTTGACAGTTGTTTCTAACAATAATCAAAATCTGTTTTGTATACTTCCTTCTTTTATGCCTTCAGAAACTGCACTGACTTCGAAATTAAGAAAAAAGTTTTTATCTAAAAATTCTGCTTCATACATTTTCCTCCAATATGTATGCAATAAATGTGCAAGTAAAACTTAGGTTTAAAAGTTCCACATGTGGATAGTGATATAAAAAACAGGATGCCAACTCTTAATTTTTGAATGTTTTTTAACCATCAAAATTAATCCATTTTCATTAGGGGATATTTATCTTCTAGACAGGAATTAAATAATTTAAAGCAGTGACAAGACACTAAAGGCATATAGTAATAAAGTATTTTCTTTGAAGAGTCCTTTCTTTACAAGCTGATTTTTCTCTCAAATATTACTAGGGGGTCTACAATGTGCTAGGTTCAAAAAATAGAAAGGAGAATAATACCCAAAATAAATATTTCCTGAATTTTAGAAAAAAATTTTAATCTATATTCAATTTGTTAAGAGGAAAACTAAAACAAAGATATGCTGGGTGATCTAAACCCCAATTAATTTTACCCAAATTATATAGCAACTACTCTTCTCTAGTAAAAAAGAAGGTAAAAATCTTGAAAACAGTTCCTGAGGGTAGCACAGACCAAACCCAAATGCTCAATTATTACATAATTCCCTTTCCTCATGTTGGTGGAAAATCACAGGTGTGAGGGGGAAATTTTGTAACTAAATATGATAAGCAATATTTAATACAGTAAAAAACTCAGTGTCATAAAATTTAGATGGTTTTCATTCTTAGACAGTTTTCCTTATTCCTAGATTTCATTATGAACAATCCCCTCTTTCAAATCCTCTCTTCTTTCCCTGTCATTGTTTTCTCTAACATACAATTACTGGGGTCATATTTAAAAATAAATCAAAAAGTAAATTAAGGTAAAGATCAGGTGCATTAATTTTCATATTAACACAAACAATTAAAGCTACAAAATTCAGAGCTAAAAATGCCTTATCGTAAACATCAGAAAGTTGAGAGAGATTAAGAACCTTGGTGAGTTGAGCACAGGCTTCAGTTTTGACTCACAGAGCTCATTACTTCCCCAACACCACCACACAAACCCTAAATTACACCTTTCTAATCATAAGAGCAGTAATGAAAATTCTCTGAATATCAAAGTAGCAAAAATATATATAAGTATCAAAGATTAGTCTTATTCAAATTTAGACTTAAGCACTTAAAAATAACACAAGATAATAAAAAAGATTACCTACAAATAATAAAAATATTCTCAGTTAACTAAAACAAGTTATAAAACAAGTTCTTGTGAACCTACTACATATAAAACAAGTTCTTGTGAAGCTACATCAGCACTCGAAGATTTGTTAAAAATAAACATTAAAAATTAAAAAGAACAAACTCTAATAGTTTCCTACTTAAAGCAATTCCAGGTTAAGACAGTTTCCAGAATTTACCTATGAATTATCAAAGATAAAATTTTTAACATAAAAAGCTGTATCAATCTTCAGACAAAGTCCCTACTTTCCTGCATGCATCTTTAAATTTTCTAAATGTTTATTTCTGGATTTGCTACTATACAATCCCTAACTGCAGGCAATAAAATAAGACAAATGAACAAGTGTACCTTTTTTGTAAAGCTGCTTCTGTGGAAGTATTGACAAGAGCACTGTCTATGAATGCAATCATCATCAAGATCTCATATATTTAACACTAAGGAACTTGAGGACTCAGCCAAAGGCTCAGAAGTTTCTTTACCTAAAGATCATCCAAGAATAAACATTCATTGGTCTATTTCTTCTTTCATTCTACATTTCCTTTCTTAAACAACTTTCCCAAACTATATTAAGCTAATGAACCCACACCGACTGTATCTAGGTACAAGTCTATCAGTCTTCCTTTGAAGTTAGGATAGATAACAATTTGCTAAGACATAAACTGGAGGCAATGAGCTAAATAGACACTTCTCTAAAACAAACATCAAGATGGCTATAAGGTACTTGAAAAAAGAAAAAGCTCATTATTACTTATTATGAAGGAAATGAAAATCAAAACCACAATGAGATACCACCTCATACCCAAGAATGGCCCATATCAAAGAGATCCGAAAGAAGAACTGCTGGTGAAGGTGTGGAGAAAAAGGAACCCTCATACACTGTTGATAGGAATTAGTATACCAATCCAGATTCTATGGGAAACAGTATGGAAGTTTCTCAAAACACTAAAAACAGATCTTCCATATGACCCGGCAACCCCTCTTAGGTATCTATACAAAGAAAACAAAAACACTAATATGAAGGGATAGAAACATTCCTATGTTCGATGCAAAACTATTTAAAATAGTCAGGTTATGGAAACACGTAAGTAACCAATCACAAGTGAGTGAATAAAGAATATAGTATATATACACAATAGAATACTACTCCACCATTTAAAAAAGGGTAAAATATTGCCATTTTCAGTAACATATATCGAAGTAGAGGGGTTTATGATAAGCAAAATGTCAGAAGGAGAAACAGTAGTGAGGCTACCAGAAGGGGAGGTTGGAGAAAAGGATTCAAAGGGACTGGGGGTTACCAGTGCACTATGGTAGAGGATTATTGGGATTTTGGTGGTAGAAATGTGATAACATACATTAGTAGAGGTGTGAACACAGTATTGTAAGCCAACATTATCCCAGTAATCAATTTAAAAAAAGAAAATGGTTACAAAGGCATTCCGAAGGAGCAGACAGGGATTATGTGTATAGGAAAAAGAAATTAAAAGTAATGCATCTCCATAGGGAGGTTACATGTCCCAAATATATCTTCAAACACAGTAAGAAACCAGAACCATATGTTCACAACAGCTGTAAGTGCATATATTTATATAAAGTATATTACTTTTTTAAAAAGCAGAATGGAATAGTTTACAATCTAATATCAGCTTGTTGCTGGATATCTTTATTTTGGTTTAAACAGAACAGAGAAAACACTTAAGTGGGCTCTGACTATGTAGAATAAAACATCATCATTAAAATCTCATATATTTAACACTAAAGAGCTTGAGGGATCAGACAAAAGTTCAGAAGTTACTTTACCTAAAGATCATCCAAGAATAAACCAGTTTCTCAGATTTTAGCATTTACCAGAGTCATCTGGATGGAATATTAAAAACACATGCTACATAGCTTGATATCAGTTCTGCTCCAGTATATCTGGAGTGGGGCTTGTGAATTTACATTTCTAACAAAAATCCCAAGTGATGCTGGACTATGATTTGAGAACCTCTGCTTTAAGGATCTGTCTGTGTCTTTAACATTTATAAACTTTACTTATTAACTACACTGAACTTTTAAAATTTATAGATTTGTCAAGTCCTTAGGCTTCAAGTACTTTCAAGACAGTTAATGACAAGTTCAGAAGCAACCCAGGCAACAGAGCTGCTTGGAGCTCTCCAAGGTTCTGACAGCCTGCAAGCCTAGCAGTTCTCACTGATGTATCAAAGATTAGGAATGCTTAAATACTCAAGGACTTTCTCTCTTTTTAAAAAAGATTTATTTATTTATTCATACAAGAACTGAGGTACAGAACAGAGATGTGGGGGTGGGGGTGAGAGGATCCACCAGAGGCAGAGCAGGAAACAGAACAGGCAGACAGACTGAAATACACTGCGGAGGAGAGCAGCGGGCAAGGCAGGAGAGGTCTGCTCTGCTACGCCATGTGAGTCACCTCCCGGTTGGCAGCAGGGATGAAACTTGTGCTTCATAGTGCGTTGCTTAACCCACTGCGCCACCAGGGAGGGCCCTCAAGGACTTTTTCTTGACTTTGATTCTCTGAGATTTCTTAGAATTATAAAACTTGGCCAGAGTCCTTACTTAAACTCCCTCCTCAAAGAACAAAAAAAGAGATCAAGTGCCAAAGAGTCCAAAGCCACTTTCTAAAGATCACAGAGTGATTCAAGCCCTTGAATTGATTGGCTAATTTGTTTTAAAACTCCAGGTTTATACCATATCACGATTATTCTTAATCTTTTGGTTATCAAATTACATTCCTCTTCCACTTTGAAGAATTCATATTTTATACAAATAACAAGTATTATTGGCTGAAATTAGTGGCAATAATTAATGACACCTATGGAAATCACACCATGAAAACAGATTATTTGACTCTTTCAGGTGGAGACTTATCATTAGAGAGGGGACAGCACTAAACAAGATTTGATAGGACCTATGTTAGAATAATTTTAAAAAATCATGTATATAAAGATAATGATCTTTTTATTCTCCATCTAGTTATGCTTTTTCATAGTCTGCTCATCCTTCAGATTCTTCCTCCCTTGGTATTTTCTAAAAAACAATAGAAACAGGGGCCTCCCTGGTGGTGCAAAGGCTTAAAGCAACCACACACTATGAAGCACCTGCAGCCACTGCAGCACGAGTTCGATCCCCAGTCAAGGTGGTGATACACATGGCCCAGCAGACCACTCCTACCTTGCCCGCTGCTCCCTCGGCACTGCATTACAGTCAGTCTGCCTGTTCTGACCCCCACTCTGTCTCTGGTAAATTCTCTCAGCCCCCCCACAACCTCTGGCTTGTACTCAATTCTTATATGTGTAAATAAATGAATCTTAAAAAAAGAAAACGAGATACTTAAAAAAACACAATAGAAACAAACTCTTCTGAGTAACAATCAAATGGTGTCAAGACTACACAACAGAGAAAGGATAGCTGTTGAGAAAACTAGAGTTCACATACAAAAGAATAAAGATGAACACTTAGTCCTTTAACTATAAAAAATTCTTAGGCAAAAACAAAGGGAGAAAAAAAACCTTCAAGACACTGGGTTCAGCTGTGATTTGTTGGATAGGACACCAAAAGCAGAGACAAGAAAAGAGAAATAAGACAAATGGGACTGCATCAAATTTAAAAACACATGTAGAGTAAAGGAAACAATGAACAGAAAGAAAATTCAATCAACATGCTGAGAGAAAATACCAGCAAACCACATTCTGATAAGGCATTCGTATTCAAAGTATATAAACAACTCTTAAAATACAACTGAAGAAAAAAGAAATAATCACTAGAAAACAGGTAAAGAACATGAATGGGGGCCTCCCCTGGTGGCGCAGTGGGTTAAGCAACGCACTGTGAAGCAAACCGCAGCCACTGCAGCACGAGTTCGAGCCCTGCTGCCGGCCGGGGGGGGACCCACATGGTGTGGCAGACCTCTCCTGCTGTGCCTGCTGCTCCCCTCAGCAGTGTACTTCTGTTGATCTGCCTGTTCTGCTCCCTGCTCTCTGTGGTGAATCCTCTCACCCCCCCTACACCTCTGGCCTGTACCCCAGTGCTTGTATGCATAAATAAATAAATCTTTAAAAAAAAAAAAAAGAACATGAATGGACATTTCTCCAGAGATAATAGACAAATAAGCAAGTAGCATATAAAAAAATACTCAGCATCACTTATTAGGAAATTACAAATCAAAACTGCAATGAGATTTCATCTCAAAGAGCCACTATAAATAACTTAAGTTGGTGAATGTGGACAAATTAGAAACCTTATCCACTAATGGGAGAATAGTAAAATAGTGTAGCCACTGTGGAAAACAGTATGGAAAGTCCTATAAAACTAAAAATGGAAGTGCCATGTGATCCAGCATTACACTTCTGAGCATATAATCAAAAGAACTGAAAATGGAATCATGAAGAGATATAGACATACCAATAATAAATGCAGTATTATCCACAGTAGCCAAGATGTGGAGGTAATTTCAATGTCCATCAGAATAGTTGAACAAAATTTAGTATATACAGTACACAATGGAATATTATTCAGTCTTTAAAAACCAAGGAAATCTGTTACATGTTACAACATGGATGAACCTTAAGGACATTATATTAAGTGAAATAAGCCAGTCACAAAAGTACAAATACCAACAATGCTATGAGTTTATCTGAAGAGTCAAATTCATAGAAATGCAAAGTAGAGTGGTTGTTGCTAAGAGTTGTGTGGAGAGTATACCAGGGACTTGTTCAATAGGTATAGAGTTTTGGTTATACAAAATGGTAAAGCTCTAGAGATCTGTTGTACAACAGTGTGCATACAGTTAACGTAATTCAAACTCAAAAAATCTTGAGAGAAAATTTGTCATCACAATGAAACAACAAATTTAACCTCAATCCAGCTTAAGACAGGCAACACCAAATTGAGGAACATTCTGCGATAAAATTTGTACTCAAAAACATCAGTGGCACAAAAAGACTTAGGAATAGTCTAAAGAGATATGACAAATAAACACAATGCCTTTTTGGGGGTTTTCCTTCACTATAAAGGATATTACTGGGAATGTTTACTGAAATATGAATGAGATGTACAGGTTAATTATAGTATATCAATGATCATTTATTGATATTGATAACTACGAGAAAATGTGTATTTTTTAAAAGATTTATTTATTTATATATACAAAAAATGGGGTACAGGCCAGGGGTGAGAGGATTCACCAGAGACAGAGTGGGGGAGCAGAACAGGTGGATCGACTGAAACATACTAATGAGGTGATCAGCAGGCAGGACAGGAGAGGTCTGCCACGTCATGTGGGTCACCTCCCTGGCCATGGATTGTACCTTGTGCTATACTGGCTGCAGATAACTTCATAGTGCTGACACGTAACCCCTTGTGCCACCAGGAAGGCCCAAGAAAATGTGTTTTTAAAGAAAGACACTCTGCAGTCTTAAGAGATAAAGGAGCATGACAATTACAACTTAACTCTAAAAAAAGATTCAGAACAATATTATCATGGGTAGGAGAGACAGGGAGAATGGATGAGTGTGTGGGAGTAAGAAGAGAGAAGGAGGGAGGGAGGGGAGGAGGGAGGGGGAGAGAGAGAGAGAGAGAGAGAGAGAGAGAGAGAGAGAGAGAGAGAGAGAGAGAGAGAGAGAGAAAGCAAGTATAACTAAAAGTTAACTTCTGAGTTACATGATCACAGAGAAGGGTATATATAATTCTTTGTACTATTCTTGGAACTTTTCTATAAACCAGAAATTTTGCCAAACTTAAAAAATTAAAATCATGTTAAAACAAAAGGTAGAATACATTTTCAAGCACAACTTTATCAGAACCTATCTCCTGTATGCTAATATTTTTTTGAAAGATTTATTTATTTATGCATACAAGAGCTGGGGTACAGGAGGTGAAAGGATTCACCAGAGACAGAGTGGGGGAGCAGAACAGGTAGATCAACTGAAATACACTGCTGAGGGGAGATGCAGGGGAGGCAGGAGAGGTCTGCTGCGCCATGTAGGGGACGTCCCCTCCCTGACCAGGGACTGAACTTGTGCTGCTGCGCCATGTGCTTCACAGTGCAGAGCTAAACCCACTGCACCACCAGGGAGGCCCCCTGTATTCTAATATTAATCCAAGTCAGTTCTAAGATATAGTGCATAAGATGTGCTAAAAGATTAAATTCTACAGTCCAGAAAATAAGAAAATTCATAAATACTTCAATTTGTTTCTTTTAACAATCTATATACCATGTACTAGTAGGACAAGGCCAAATTTATAGAAGAGACAGTAATAAAAATTAAGAAAAAGTATTTTTTGCTTCTAACAGCAAAGAAAGCAAAATTGCTAATTAGAAAGTGATTAGTACCTCAGGAAGAAGGGGTGGACTTGCAGTTAGTCTCATTCATTAATTAACTATAATCTTACTCCTCCAGTGGCAAACATATTCTCTTTTGACATTACAATTCCAGATCCTTCCTGGTAAGATTCCTGTATTCCGAATATAACACCTTGGCCACCAATTCCTATTTCAATATCTTTAATACCTAGAAATTCACGAGAGATGTCCCCAAGAAGAGCAGTCAAAAAATCATCTATTACTACATAGAAAGGGAAAGTCTTAACTGAGGTTAGAATAAAAAAATCAGCTTTCTATATATTATCAAAACCATGGGCCCTCCCAGTTGGCACAATGGGTTAAGCAACACACTATGAAGTAAACCGCAAACACTGAAGCAGAAGTTTGATCCCTTCCACCAGCCAAGGAGGGGACCCACATGGCGCAACAGACTTCTCCTGCCTTGCTCGCTGCTCCCCTCAGCAGTGTATTTCCATTGATCTGGCTGTTCTGCTCCCCACTCTCTCTCTGGTGGATCCTCTTACACCGCATACCTCTGGCCTGTACCCCAGCACTTGTATGCATATATAAATAAAAACTGAAAACAAACAAACAAAAAACAAAACAAGATACCTGGCTGTATATATAGTGGGTCAAATAACACCAAGGAATGTGTGAACAAATAAACTGTGATATAATATTTCCTAAATTTTCATATTATCTTAACATCTTTTAAAGATTTATTTTATTTAAAGATTTATTTATTTATGCATACAAGAGCTGGTGTGTAGGCCAGAGGTGCAAGGATTCACAGAGACAGAGTAGAGAGCATAAAAGGTGGATCTAGTAAAACACACTACTGAGGGGAACAGCAGGCTAGACAGGAGAGGTCTGCCATGCCATAAGGGCCAGCTCCCTGGCCTGGAATGGAACTCTTGCTGCAGTGGCTGGCAATAGAGTGATAGCACTGAGACTGCACCACCAGGTAGACCCAACATTTCTAAAGAAAATATAAAACAAAATATGAAAGCTTCTCAGATCACTTGCCTTCATAGAGGTTAAGAAAAAAAAAGAGAGATTTCTACGAAAAGCATTTTGGTGATTCATGAGTAAGCCATGATTTTAATCATTAAGGAACATAGATTCTAACAGAAATGAAAATATTTGGGGAAGTCTTTTTCTTCCAATCAATATTATAAATGATATAAAACAAATATTTTATAGTCAAAACATTTCTTTTAAACCAAATTAATATCTAAGTTATTGGCTACACATGGCTCTGAATGATTTTCTAAAATTAATTTTATGAAACAGCAAATATTTATTACTATAGAAGACATTATACTAAATATTTTTTCACTTTAAAATTTTTAAGAATTAAAAAGACAGGGGCCTCCCTGGTGGCGCAGTGGGTTAAGCAACGCACTATGAAGCAGACCGCAGCCACTGCAGCACGAGTTTGATCCCTGCTGCCGGCCAGGGAGGGGACCCACATGGTGCAGCAGACCTCTCCTGCCTTGCCCACAGCTCCCCTCAGCAGTGTGCTTCCTTGATCTGCCTGTTCTGCTCCCCGCTCTCTGTGGTGAATCCTCTCACCCCCCACACCTCTGGCCTGTACCCCAGTGCTTGTATGCGTAAATGGATAAATCTTTAAAAAAAAAAAAAAGAATTAAAAAGACAAAGCCACAGATGCTAGTGCTATCAAAATAGCCATTCCCCCTAAAACCTGAATTGCTTCAATAAGAAATTTGTTAATGGGGCCTCCCTGGTGGCACAGTGGGTTAAGCAACACACTATGAAGCAAACCACAGCCACTACAGCACGAGTTCCATCCCTGCTGCCGGCCAGGGGGGCACCCACATGGCGCAGCAGACCTCTCCTGCTGTACCCGCTGCTTCCATCAGCAGTGTACTTCCGTTGATTTGCCTGTTCTGCTCCCCACTCTCTGTGGTGAATCCGCTCACCCCTCCACACCTCTGGCCTGTACCCCAGTGCTTGTATGCATAAATAAATAAAATCTTTAAAAAAAAAAGAAATTTGTTAAGTTATTGTGTATCAACTTCAAAATATGCATAAATAGTACAAAATTATGGAAATAACATAGGGTGGGATCAGGGGAGTCTAAATATTTCTTGAAGGCCTTCTGATTTCTGGTCAGACAGAACATTAAAACTTGGAGTCTGTGCTAGTAAATTAACCAGTAACAAGTAAAAAGCTAAATAAACTGAAAAACCAACAACTCTCCTTGTATTCATGAAACAAGTGAGGTGAGAGAGGCAAACCACCGCTCCCAAACTGAAGACAAGTGAAGATAAAGAATCACAACTTACTGAGCAGAATCTCACTAGACACTCACCAAAGATGATATATAAATTGGAATTAATCATATAAAAAGATTTTGAACATTCTAAGAAATTAAGCTACAAAAGAATTACATGTTGAAACAGTAAAGTACTACTAAATTGCTACTAAAATGGTCAAGATCCAAAGAAAATGACAACATTAAATGCTGATGAGGATACAGAACAGGAATTCTCACCTCTGATAGGAATGCAGAATAGTATAGCCATTTTAGAAATCAGGTGTTTTCTTAAAAAGCTAAGCAGTGTCTTACCACACAATACAGCAACTGCACTACAGATATTTACAAAGGTAAATAAATAAATCTTTAAAATAAAAAAAGAAAAAGAAAACTCATGCCCACAAAAAAACCAGCACACAAATGTTTAGATTTTTCATAATCACTTAAAATTGGAAATAGGCAAGATGTCTTCTGACAGATTCCTGCAGACAACTGAAGGATACAAACTACAACTAAACATGGCATACCCATACAATGAATATTATTCACTGATAAAAATAAATGAGATACAAAGTCACAAAATGACAGAAGAACCTTAGCTGCATTATTGCTAGGTGAAGTGAACCTGAAAAGTGTAATTCCATCTATATGACAATGTGAAAAGGATACAGAAAGAGCAAAATTTCAGAGGATAGCAGGGATTTGGAGGGATGAATGGAGGGATTTGGAGGGATGAATACAGAGATATTTTTGGCTGGTGAAATTATTCTTAAAATCACATAATAATGGATCCAAGACATGAATTTTATTTTAAATTCATAAACCTACAACACAATGAATAAACAGTAAACTGTGGACTTCAGTTAATAAGACACTGACCATATGAATTGTAACAAAGGTACCACACTAATGTAAGATACTAGTAGGAAAAACCTTGTAATGTGTTTGGGGCATAACATAAGAACATTCTAGACCAGCTGCTTAACTTTTTATGAATCTAAAACTTAAAAAAATAACTATCAGTTTTTCTAAAATCCAAAACCCTACTTTTCCTTGAAATGCAAATATATTTTACTAATAAACATTTTACCAATATTTACTAGTATACATATTCACTTTTACTTATATAATAAAGTTACAAATAATCTTGGTCTAAAAATTCTCAAAGTGTAAACAACTTCGGTACTGGCTTCTATTTTACAGATTCCCGTAGACAACCTGAAAGATATGAAACTAATTCCCTCTAATACTTTAGTTTTCAGAATTTTTTAAAAAAATCCCTACTGTATGATAACAAAGTCACAAACACATATACATATGTACACACAGTATAATGCAAATTTGGGGGAAAAAAGAAAATACAGTTTTAGTCACTGATTATCTTTCCTATTTGAACAGTTTCGGCAATTAACATTTTACTTTTCTAAGTATAAATATTAACTTCTCAGAAAAAAAAACCAAACATGGTATTTTCTTAGTTTCTATAAGAGACACAAAACAGACTCTTAAGCCAATGATGAGAAACTATCTTTAAGCTAAATCAAATTTAGAGAGAAGAGAGAACTGGCTTTATCTAACTTTACTTTGGTGGGGAACAGGGGGTGGGGGGTATTATATTCCTGTAATTTTGATGGATTTATTGCAGAATGTTAGTGATATAATTATTTTAGTTACTAAAACACTATCTTGAAATAACTTATAAAAACATCATCATGGAAACTACTTCTTAATCATTTTTTATTTTCACTTTTATTGAATTACTTTGGCTTTCTCTGACTAACCATGAGAAATACTGTAACTATGATTTTTCTTTCCTTTTAAACAGATGGAAAAGGTAAAGCCTTCATGACCAAGGTCCAAGCAAACACTTACCAACCACGGCACTTAGTAGGAGGTTTAGAAATGAGTAACTGGGGCCTCCCTGGTGGCGCAGTGGATTAAGCAACACACTACAAAGTAAACTGCAACCACTACAGCAATACGGCTTGGGAGGTAGTCCACATGGAACAGTAGACCTTCCTTCCTCACCCACCCACTGCTCCACTCAGCAGTGTGTTCTGGTTAAATCTGCCTGTTCTGTTCCCAACTCTGTGTCAGGTGGATCTTCTCAACCCCCACACCCCTGGCCTGTACCCCAGTTCTAGTATGCATAAATAACCTTAAAAAAAAAAAGAGGGGCCTCCCTGGTGGCGCAGTGGGTTAAGCAACGCACTACGAAGCAAATCGCAGCCACTGCAGCATGAGTTCGATCCCTGCTGCCGGCCAGGGAGGGGAACCACATGGCGCGGCAGATCTCTCCTGCTGTGCCTGCTGCTCCCCTCAGCAGTGTACTTCTGTTGATCTGCCTGTTCTGCTCTCTGCTCTCTGTGGTGAATCCTCTCACCCCCCCACACCTCTGGCCTGTACCCCAGTGCTTGTATGCATAAATAAATAAAAATCTAAAAAAAAAATAAAAAAAAAGAAATGAGTAACTGCCATAACACCCTGTACCAACCTGGGCCTCCCTCTATTCAGGTAACAGGATTATACCAAAGATTGGTTTGGCATGGCTCTAGAACAGCCAGAGGCATTCACTGGCTCTGTCCAGTCAGTTCCTAGAATCCAAAGGCTCTGATTAATCCTAACTTTATGTGTGTTAGCAGGGCTTTTTAAAAAAGTCCAGCCCATATTGTTCCCCTAGTGGCTTTATTCCCCCAAATGCCTTTGATTTATAAATTTTAAAAGGCTCTTTGAAAAACTGGCCTTTGCAAATCCAAAAATTCATTCTCTTTCACCAGAGTTCCTTATTAGTTTAAAATGAAAGTGTAAATTGTGTTTTTATTATTTTTAAAGTTCCTCATTTTTCAATCCTTCCCCTCTTCCTGGTACCTCTTTTGGTCATTGGCAAGGGGTGGGTGGGAGTCGGGGATAGAAGAGGGAAGAAAACCTTTATTCCCATTGTTGTTTCTATTATCAACTACATTTGAATGGTAATGGATTTCTGTTTAATGTGTATTAGTACTTGCATTTTATAATGATGAGCCATGACAGAGAAGTACTACACACTAAGTAAGAGCATTCTAAAGCCAGATGGCCTGGGTTCAAATTCTGACTCTTTCACTTGCTAACCTCTATCATAGGTATATAATCTTTCTCTGCATATAAACTTTTACACTCTGTATATAACCATTCTTTAAAAGGGGGGTAAAAGTATTAGCTGCCTCATAAGCTTTCTTTGATGTATTCTTTAAGTCAGTTGACTTAATATATGTAAAAAACTAATCAAACCTAGGCAACAGTAAACGTTAGCTATATTTTAGTATGCCTTTTACCCATTTAAAAAAAAAGGTTTAGTCTACCATTAAGAATTATCTCCATTAAGAATTTCAGGTGGTAAGGCCCGCCGTGGTGGCACAGTGGATTAAGCAACGCACTATGAAGCAAATTGCAACCACTGCAGCATGAGTTTGATCCCTGCACCCGCCAAGGAGGTGACCCACATGGTGAGGCAGATCTCTCCTGCCTCACCTGCTGCTCCCCTCAGCAGTGTATTTCAGTCAAATCTGCCTGTTCTGCTCCCCACGCTGTCTCTGGTAGGTCCTCTCACCCACCGCACTTCTGGCGTGTACCCCAGTTCTTGTACGCATTAAAAAAAAGAATTTCAGGAGATAAATATTTGAGAGGTAGGCAGTCCATGAAACTACTATTAAGGCTGATGGCCTCCCTGGTGGCACAAGGGGTTAAATTGCAGCACTATGAAGCTATCTGCAGCCACAGCAGCACAAATTCAATCCCAAGCCAGAATGGTCACCCACTTGGCACAGCAGACCTCTCCTGTGTCACCTGCTACTCCCCTCAGCAGTGTATTTCAGCAGATCCACCTGTTCTGCTCCCCACTCTGTTTCTGGTGAATCTGCTTACCCCCTGCACCTCTGGCCTGCATCCTAGCTCTTGTATCCATAAATCTTTTAAAAAAAAAGGTTGCGGTGGAAGGAAATTTAGTCATTTACAGTAGACAAGGAAACAACTAAAATACTGCAAAGTGTGACATCACTAAAGAATTTTCCAGGAGTCTTCCTGGTGGTGCAACAGGTTGAGCACCATGCTGTGAAGCATCCATCTTGCATGAGTCTGATCCCCCACCTGGGAGGTAGCCCACATGGCAAGGCAGACCTTTCCTGCCTTGCCTGCCTGTACCCCAATTCTTGTATGCATAAATAAATAAATCTTTAAAAAGAAAAATCTTCCAGAGATGCTCCTAGGTGAATATGTTAAAGTCCTATTTCTAGTAACTTCTATTAGAACAACTAGGTGTGCTGGGTTTCATTACATATTTATCCCCACAGGAGAATTCTAAATACTCCATTGTTACAAAGCATGTACTAAAGTATGTTCCTTAAAAACAATATTTACTTTTCTTCTCTATAAATTGCATTATGTCTGAATATATTCCACAATGTATCAAATTTATCTCTTAATATCACATCTTTATTTTCTTCCTAATTTCTTTAACCATGGCCTTTAATCTATTGTACCATGTTTTGCTCAAAGTCACCTCTACTTTTTTCAGTAGGACATAAATAAATAATTACATATAGACCCATGGAACACAATCCTAATACTCAGGTTTCTATATAAATTCTCTTCCCACACTGCCACATGATTATTTGCTTTTTCTCCAAAACGTATGTCATTATTTTAATATTTTTATAGTTGCTCCTCCTTCCTGGATTAGTGACTATCCAGATATTGTTCTACCACTTCAGTCCTACTGATCCACAGTTTTATTCCAGGATGGGAGACAGCAAAATCTTGAGATGAGAGGAAGGTGTGTAAATATGGGCTGCCCTCAGGAACAGAGTCCCTGTTAATGCCCCTCTAATCGTCACAGCAGAGGATCTAATTTTACTGGGAATGTGTTCACCACAAACCTGACACAATCTACTTTTGTAATCATGAAACGTTTTCTAGTATTTACATATTATTTGTAATGTCACCTCATGAAATTTGTGCTCAGTTTGATATCTTAATATACTACAAGATAATGATGTTCCTAGAATGCATGTTTTTTCACCAACAAGTTTTGCTGCTAAACAATATTCTTCATTTAGGATCTTTTCTAACTCTTTCCAGTCAAAATGTTTAAGGTAAAGAGATAATTAACATCATATTTGCTGGGGCCTCCCTGGTGGCGCAGTGGGTTAAGCAACGCACTATGAAGCAAACCACAGCCACTGTAGCACGAGTTCAATCCCTGCTGCCAGCTGGGGAGGGGACCCACATGGCATAGCAGACCTCTCCTGCCTCGCCCGCTGCTCCCCTCAGCAGTGTACTTCAGTCAGTCTGCCTGTTCTACTCCCCACTCTGTCTCTGGTGAATACCCTCACCTCCCTGGACTCTGGCCTGTACCCCAGCTCTTGTACGCATAAATAAATAAATCTTTAGGAAAAAAACACAAACATCATATTTGCTAATGGGGAAAGCATCAGTGGACAATGTATTGAAACTATAGTTAAGACTGTATGGTAAATGAAATGAAGCTTGTTTCTGAGAGGCTTACAGTCTAGAAGATCCTCCTAACTTTTGATTATTGGTTGTCTGGAGTGGTTTTTACATGGTCTTCTTACCCACCTACACTGTTATTAAAATTTAAAAAAAAAAAAAGGAAGAAGAATAAAAATACTTTGGCTAATAAATCCTTAAAATTTCTATAATTAGGGCCTCCCTGGTGGTGCAGTGGGTTAAGCAATGCACTATGAAGCAAACCACAGCCACTGCAGCACAAGTTTGATCCCTGCCTGCCGCAGGCCAGGGAGGGGACCCACATGGCGCAGCAGACCTCTCTTGCCTCGCCTTCTCCTGCCCTGGGCAGTGTGTTTCGGTCAGTCTGCCGGCTCAGCTCCCCATTCTGTCTGGTGAATCCTCTCACCTCCTGCAACTCTAGCCTATGCCCCAGTTCTTGTATGCAAAAATAAATAAATCTTAAAAAAAAAGAATTTCTATAACTAATAGATGTTTCCTCCCTGATAAAGGTAAGGCAAATTCAACAAGCTAAAAGGAGCTCAAAGGAAGAAACAAATCACTAATCCAGGAAGGAGGAGCAACTATAAAAATATTAAAGTAATGACATATGTTTTGGAGAAAAAGCAAAATAATCATGTGGCAATGTGGGAAGAGAATTTAAGTAATTTCTGCATGTGTTCCTCCTGAAGGCTTTAGAGAAATAAGTCTCTGGAAAACAGTTGAGACACTTACGGACTTTTTAAAGGCCATTTAAAAACAATTAAATCAGTCAACAAATATGCTCTTTATTGAGCATGTACAAGCCACATACTTTTTAATTTACAAAGAGAAAGTAAAATGATCTCTGCCTTCAAGGAGTGCACAGTCTAAAAGGAGAGATTAACTACAAATAATTGCAATAAAGTAAAATAGAAGTATGTGCAAGATCCTGAAAGAATCAATGAGAAAGTCTGGGGAAGCTTCTTAAGGGAGTTAAGTCTAAATGTGTTATAGGAAGAGAAAGAAGACTTGAATAGCACATTACAAGGACATGTGAACTGTGAAAACAAGGGAAAATATGGATAACTTTTAAGCTAGTTCTAGGATACAGAGAATAAGAAGACAAGCAATAGGAAATGAGGAGAAAGGAGTAGTCAGGGAACAAATCACAAGGGGCTATGTATTCAAACTAGAGAATAAGGATACTAGTGAAATTTGTCAAACCTAAACAATTATATCAATTACAGTAAGTACCATTACTTTATGTACCATCAGAAAAGAAATCAAGTTTTATGCCAGGGTATATAAAGACGCTTAATGGAATTCTCCTGCAAAAATCTTTACTACCAATGGGCAGAAATAAGTCAGCTATCTAGAAAGGACTCTGTATTTCTCAAATTGCCCTTAGGTGGAAGGGGAGAGGAAAAAAATCTCCCTCTGAGAACTGAAATCAAAGAGATCTTCAACTAGAACTTAGTGCTATCAGTATGGTCAAATAACACACAACCTAAATAAAACAAGGAAAGATAATCCCAGATGGGTAATATTGCGAGATATCTGGCAGAAACAAGTACACATTCTCTTTAGATAAACTAATACTTCGAAAAAGAATAGTAGTAGTTGGGCCCTCCCTGGTGGCGCAGTGGGTTAAGCAACGCTCTATAAAGCAAACTGCAGACACTGCAGCACGAGTTCGATCCCTGCCGCCGGCTGCGGAGGGGACCCACATGGCACAGGCAGACCTCTCCTGCCTGGCCAGCTGCTCCCCTCAGCAGTGTGTTTCAGTCTATCTGCCTGTTCTGCCCCCTGCTCTGTCTGGTGGATTCTCTCACTTCCCCACACCTCTGTCCTGTACCCCAGTGCTTGTATGCATAAATAAATAAATCTTTAAAAAAAAAAAGAATAGTAGTAGTTTAGGATGCAATCTCATTTCAAAGACAACTGAAAAATGTGCATCATAGACTCCATGAAATAAGAGTACATGTTACAGTCAGTCTTAAAACTGGTAATGTTTCAGTATTACCTAGGAAATGTTTAAAAAAACTTATTACCAGGGTGCATACTGAAGATTCTCAGACAGGTAGGTATGAAGCAGAGTCCTAGAGTCAATTTTAACAAGCAACCCAAAGTTTTTTTTACACAACCTGACAGGATACACTAACATTTATCTGTATAATCAGCTAAAATCTCCTACTGTAGAAAATAAAGAAAAACAGTAGGATTTTATGCCAGATCATAATTGTCTTAGAGGATTTATTTCACTTATTTACGTATGTAAGAGCTGACTGTAGGCCAAAAGTGTGTGTGAGGGGGGCAGGGAGGGTAAGAGGATTCACCAGAGACAGAGTGGGGAGTAGAACAGGCAGACTTACTGAAATACACTGCTGAGGGAAGCAGCAGGCAAGACAAGAGAGGTATGCTGCATTGTATGTGGTTTAGCTCCCTGGCCAGGGATCGAACTTGTGCTACAGTAGCTGGGGATAACTTCATATTGCTGAGACTTAACCCCCTGCGCCGCCAGAAGACCCCAGAGCATAATTGTACATAATTGTTTTTAGGAAAACCACTCTCATGCCCACAGACTTTGTGAAGTAGGCATATAAAAGGTGGCAGAGACAGAGGTGGGATAGTAAGCAGAAAATTACTGAAATAGTATTAAGGCAGGAGATGGTGATCATTTAAAAGCAATAATAGTGAGAAAAATGTGAGAATATAAAAGATACAGAATTCTATAAAAACCAGATTTTGTTAGAGGTAGGATCTAATTCTCAAAATTTTCAGAAAACTCACTCCTAATCAGCACTCTAGTCACTATGCTTTTAAAAGTAAATTTTATTTTGGTACAGTAACCCATCATATTTTAGCTACATAGTAAAGTTCAAGTCCTACACAAGTCTATACCACATAAATATCAAATATTACAAATGAAAGTAATATTCAAAATGATCTCGAAGTTCAGATGCAGAGGGATTTTTTAATGTTTACATTTCTATTAAAACTGTGTAAGAAGGGAAAAATTAAAATCTCTTAAATAAAAAGGTTTTCCACTGGTTGATAAATTTAAATTACAAACAGAAAACAATGAATAAACAAACTTACGCTGAATATGAATGAACTGTTTTGGCTGTTTAAATTCTCCTTTGTACAAGCGATTGTAATAGTTGACGTTGCTCTCTGCCTCAGGAACTGGAATGACCATGCTCTCTTTTTTTTCTCTAAACACTTGCTGTGCTGAAATAGCTCGCTGTAAATGATGTTCCTGAAAAATGTAAAGTAGGCAACATAAGTTGTTTTGATAATGTTAATTCAATGCATAATTCTATTTAAATATTACTTTAATAATTATAAGGTACTTCAAAAATCATTTTCTTTGCCATAGAAATAATGCCACAATTCTCCCTTAATACTTGTAGTCATACTAACATCACGTTAAATGATTGCAATTTTAATAAGCAAAAATTTTTAGAGTAAAGATGAAACTATTCAGTACATCCTAAGGTGCATCAGGGTGAGCTTCCCTGAGGACCCCATACCCAGTCACTATAATCACTTGCCCACCCCAGTCCTGGATGGATCACTAAGCAGAAAATTGCCCAGAGGAGAACTACAGGAAAGATTCTAGAACCACCCCAGCAGCTATGTACAAGGCCCTAGTAGCCATGCCCACCAACCAGTACAGTCCCCAGAAGAGTGGGCCCCCACACAACAAAAGTCCCAAATTCAGAAGAGAAAATACAAGCAAACAATGGGGAAAGAGAAAAGTACAAATGGCCAAGGAACTCCTTGGGGGAACAATACATCATAGAAAACAAAACCTCAGAATCAAACCACAAAGATGTGGAAGAATATTTATGCCTGTCAGACACATAAGTCAACACTGTTACGATTAAGAATTGGAATAATAGAAAATTTAGAAAAACAGTTCAGAAACATGCAAGAAAACTCAGAAAAGCAAACGAATACTATGAGAAACACTATCAAGGAACAGAAGAACGAAACTGAAAAGTTAAATAAGAAAGTAATTGAATTGCAGGATATAGGGAGATCATCAATGGAGAATATGAGAAATCCTAAACAGATTCAAGGAAGTAGAATAAACCCAATGAAAATCAAATCAGTGAGCTCTAAGATGCAAATGGGGAAAGAATAAAAATAGAAAAATACAGCTACAAAGGAAAAATAAAAGAAGCAGTATTCTGAGAATTATCTGAGACAAGGAAAGGTAATTAAGAATCATAAGCAGGGTCTTCCCTGGTGGCACAGTGGGTTAAGCAACGCACTGTGGGGCAAACCGCAGCCACTGCAGCACGAGTTTGATCCCTGCTGCCAGCCAGGGAGGAGACCCACATGGTGTAGCTGATCTCTCCTGCCTCGCCCACTGCACCCCTCAGCAGTGTGTTTTGGTCAGCCTGCCTGTTCTGCTCCCCACTCTGTCTCTGGTGGATACTCTCACCACCCTGGATTCTGGTCTGTATCACAGCTCTTGTATGTATAAATAAATCTTTAAGGAAAAAAAAAATCATAAGTATCCCAGAAGAGAGAAAAAGAACTGAAAATTTTATTTAAAGAAACAATGAAAGGAAAAAAACATACAAATACAGGAAGCTAAAAGAACACAAAAGTTACCTAAACAAAAGCAGACCCACAGCAAGATATAGTAGCAAAACTTCCAAGACTTCAAGATAAGTTAAAAATAGTGAAGATGATAAAAGGGAAAAACAGATAACTTATAAAGAAATCTTAATTAGGCTAACATCAGGCTTCTCTGAAGAAACACTATGGGCAAGGGAAACATATTCAAAATAATCCAAGATAAAAGCTTTCAGACAAGAATACTCTATCCTACCATGTTCTCTTTCAGATACAATGAAGAAATAAAGGTATTTCTAAAATAAGCAGAATCTTTGGGAATTTGCAACCACTGAATGCCCCCGTCTTCCCAAAAATATTAAAAAGAGCTCTAGTGTTTAAACCAGAGAGAAATAAATACGAAGAAATGAACAAGCAGGGCCTCCCTGGTGGCGCAAGGGTTTAAATTTCAGCACTATGAAGCTATCAGCAGCCACTGCAGCACAAGTTCAATCGTGGGCCAGGGAGCTGACCCACGTAAGGCACAGCAGACTTCTCCTGTCTTGTCTGCTGCTTCCCCTCAGCAGTTCTATTTCAGTGGATCTGCCTGCTCTGCTCCCCACTCTGTCTCTGATGAATCCTTTCAACCTCCACACCTCTGGCCTGTATACCAAGTCTTGTATACATAAATAATATTATTGAAGAAAATAAAGAAATGAACAAGCAACTAAATAGAACCACAAAACAAAGGAAAATGGCGGTAGCAGATCTTCATATATCAATAATTATTCTAAATGTCTACACAATGAACTCACCAATGAAAAGACACAATATCTAACTGAATTAGACATAATCCAGCAGCCCTCTTTCTGCCCACCTGTGACTATGCAGGTGCTTCTCTCTACCAGTAATCTTCTCTGCGGGGCAGCAGCCACCTGCCTGCCCATGACCTGGCACCATGCTGGGGCTTCTCTTCACAGACTTCCCTCAGTGAAGGCAGCTCTCATCAAGGCCACCCACCTGCAACCATGCAGGCCTCTCTCAGCAAACCTCTCCCTCTCAGGGCAGCTGCCCACTTTTGTCTATGCAGGTGTTCTTTACTCTTCTGTTCCTTTCCCTAATAAACCTGCTCTTAAAACTAAAAAAAAAAAACAAAAAAACCAGAATCCAGCTTTCTGTTGAACATACTTAAGTTCCAAAGATAAATATAGATTGAAAGTAAAGGGATGGAAAACAATTCTACAAGCAAGTGCTACCCAAAGGAAGACTCACCAAATGAAGGAGAACCAAAATACATCAATTACTATCAAATCAGAAAACAGACACTGGAGAAAATACATACGTGGTAGAATTGAACAGGCCACTATCTCACCAATGGATATAGCAAATGAGACAAAAAATAAATAAGGACACAATCACCCTAAACAAACAAATAGACTATAAGTCAAAGAGACAAATATAAGCACTGCATACACAAAAAGCCAAATTGACATTTTTCTCAAATGAACATGGGTTACTCTGCAGGATTTACCATGTAGTAGGTTATAAGACAAGCATCAACAAATTCATGATGACTGTAATCATAGCAAGTATCCACTCTGACCATAAATGTACTGAACTACAAATCAACTACAAAAAGAAAATAGGGATTACTCTAAATGTGGAAAAAGAACACCACACAGAGAACAAGCATCTTCAGAAAAAAATTGAGAAGCCTCCAGGTTCCCTAGTAGGGCTAAATGGTAATGGTCTTACCCTATATGAAGTCATATTGTAAAGACTGAAACAGGACACTTTTTTAAAACATGAGTCAAGCACACGCGCACGCACACACACACACACACCCATGGGAAGACTCATGAAGAAATGTTTCAATCAACAGACAAAATAAATCTTCAGAAACAGATCCCAAAGAAGTGGAGAACTGTAAATTATCAGTCAACAATATTTAAAATAATTACCTTAACAAGGTTCAATGCACTACAAGAGGATACAAATAGGATAAGCAAAACTATGGAAATGATGCATAAACAAAAGGAGAATATCAATAAAGAGAGAGAAAATATAAAAAAGAACCAGACAAAAAATCTGGAGCTGAACACAACTGAAAAATCTAAAGATGAATACACAATGTCGACTTGTTCAAGCAGAAGTAATAACTAGTGAACTCAGAGAGGTCATTTGATAGAGATGGGGAAAATGAAATTTATGGGACTTAAACCAACCAACAGGCCAATATAGCATCAAGGGAGTCATAAATAGAGGAGAAAGGGACAAAGAGATTGTTTGAAGAAACAGTACTCCCCAAGCTCCCCAAATTTGAGACGAGAAATGAACTAAATTCAAAAATTTAAAGGCACCCCAACAAAGACGATGTGTCCATAGTTAGATGTCTACATTATTAAACTGTCAAAAGTGAAAGACAATGAGGGAATCTTGAAATCTGCATGAGAAAATAAAAAGAATCACATACAAAAGGAAGTATCCATAAAATTATAGTAGTTTCTTTCAGAAACTAGGCTATAGTCAAAGCACTGAGAAAACAAAAACTACCCAACTGGACATTGTAACTAGAAAAACTGCTATGAAAAAACAAACGAGAAAAAAGTTCTAACCAAATAAACAAAAGCTGAAGATTACTCTAATACTGACCACTACCAGACCTACCATATAAGAATCACAAAAGGGAATCCTTCAAGTTGAAACAAGCAAGCAAACAAGCAAACAAAACATTAGACAGCAACACAAAAACACAAAGGTCTCTGGTAAGTAGATAAAGACAGAAACTTGTTACACTATAATGGTGATGCATTAAGTGTCTCTAAATTCTGGTACAGAATCTAAAAAGATAAAAGCATGAAAATAACTATCAGTTATCAAACTATGTTAATGCATACAAAATATAGGACAATGATTTGTTCACTGGTAATATAAATTGGAGAAGATGTATAGGATTGGGCTTTTGCATAACACTGACTTTAAGTTGTTATCAGCTTTGTGCGATCCTATAGTAACCCCCCCCCAAAAAAAAACATACATATAGAAGATGGACAGAGTAAGAAAGTATTCAACTTAGGTCAAAAAAAAAAAAAAAACAACAACAACAAATGAAACATAAAGGCAGCAGAATAGGAAAAGGGGCAAAATAAATTCAAGACACAGGAACAAGTAACAAAATTGGTAGAAGTCCCACACTATCAGTAATTAAATGTAAATGTGTTATTTACATTATTACAATACATATATACATTATTCCCCACAGAGTGTGAAAAGGAACTAAAAAAACAAAATTCAAGTAGATGTTATTTACGAGACTCACTTAAGACCTAAGGACATAAATATCCTGAAAAAGGATAAACAGGGAGGTATTTTATGCAAATAGTAACTGGAAGTGACCAGGAATGGGACATATTTATATCTGACAGAGTTTAAGTAAAATACTGTCATGACTAACAATGCAGGAAAAAAACTAAAGATTCCCCCCCCCCCCAAAAGCCCTATCAAAACTAGTTAATAAATTTAACAAAGTTGTACAGTACAAGAGCACCACATAAAAACCAGCTGTTTCTATACAATAACAATAAACAATCTGAAAAGGAAATTAAGAAAATACAATATATAATAGCATCAAAAAAAAATAAAATGTGAATAAACCAGGGAGGTGAAAGACTTGTACAATGAAAAACCAAAACAGTGTTAAAAGTAATCAGCAATGTAAAGATATTCTGTGTTCATGGATTGGAAGACATAAAACTAGAAATATATGATGCAGAAGTACTGAAAGTAACATCTCAAAGAGACATCTCAACTCCTAGGTTCATTAGAGCATTATTGCCAATAGCCAAACAGTAGAAACAGTCCAAGTGTTTACTTGACAGATTAAGAATGGATAAACAAAATGTGGTATATATTTGTAACAGAATACAAGTCAGTCTTAAAAATGAAGTAAATTCTCAAAAAGTTAATTAAAAGGACATTTTGATACATGCTACAACATGGAAGAGCCTTGAAAACACTATACTAAGTGAAATAAATCAGTCACAAAGAGACAAATACTATGTGATTTCACTTACATATACATATACAGTCTAAAGTAGTCAAATTCGTAGAAACAATATGGAATGGTGGCTCTGGGAGAAGGAAGAAAAGTGAAGCTGTAACTGAACAAAAGTAACCCAGAACAACCAACTGTAAAATATATTTAAATGAAAGCATTTCAAAAGTAATTAAAAACTTCTCAAGGACTCCAAACAATAGTAATAATACATATTATTACAAGTTAATAACTTTAAAGCAAAACATAAAGCCAACACATAAAGCATCCCAATGTATGAAACATATCTCAAAGATGGGGAAAGGTTGGAAGACTTGTATATAAAGATCTGCACTGTAAAGTGGAAAAAATACAACTAAAAATGGGAGAAGGAAAGAAAAAAAAGCCAATTTTTTCAAACACCAAAAGAAATGTTCTTAGAGACAAAATATAAATAGAAAGAAACAGATCAAATTTAAAAGCTTTCAGACCATGAAAGAAGCCACCACAAAACCAAAAAGGCAACCTATGAACTCAGAAAAAATATCTGCACATCACATGTCTGGTGAGGGGATAATTTTCTAAACATAGAAAAGAACTCATACAATTCAACTGCAAAAATACAAACAACCCAAAAGAAAAATGGTCAACTTCACCAAAGAACACATAGAGATGGCCCACAGGCATAATTTTAAAATGTCAAATATCACTTATATGGGAAAAGCAAATCAAAACCACAATGTAACACTTTACACAAATGAGAATGGCCTTATCAAAAAGAAAGAAGCAAGTGTTAGCAAGGGTGTGGAGAAAAAGGAGCTCTAGTTCACTGCTGGTGGAAATATAAATTAGTAAAACCTCTATGGAAAATAGTATGGCAACTCCTTAAGAAACTAAGAATGGAAATAACACATAATGCAGCAATACCACTTTTAAATATTTATCTAATAAATGAGAACACTAATATGAAAGTCTATATATATATACATATCTCCCTATGTTTATTAAGAACATTTTTTATAATAGCCAAAACACTAAATAAAACTAAACACCCATCAAAGAATGACTAGATGAAGTAATTGAGAGACACACACATTCTTTTTCTCACTTGCTCGCTCTCTAATGGAATATTAGTTATTAAAAGAATATCTAACTGTGCCTTCTGCAATAACATGGGTGGAAATTGAGGTTATGGTGCTAAGTGAAATGTCAAAGTAAAAGATGATTACCAGGTGGTTTCATTTATTTGTGGGACTATAAATAACAGAAGAATACAATGTGGCAAAATATAACAAATAACTTTAAATTTTCTAAAGATTATTTATTTATGCATATAAGAACTGGGATGTAGGGCAGAGGTGTAGTTGGTAAGAGGATTCACCAGAGATAGAGTGGAGAGCAGAACAGACAGATCTACTGAAATACAATGCAGAGCAGGGGAGCAGTGCGCAAGACAGGAAAAGCCTGCTTCGACATGTGGGTTAGCTCCCTGGCGGGGAATCAAACTCATGCTACAGTAGCTGGCAATAGCATGAAAGTACTGAGACTTTAACCCCTGTGTGAGCAGGGAGACCCTAAAAATAACTTTAATACTCTGTGAAAACTATGGTGGTTACCAGATGAGAGGAGAAGGGAGTAGAGGAGATAAATGTGATAGAGCAGCAGCACTGGAGTTTTAGTAGGTGAATAAAGCATATATACAGGCTGAGGTGTGAAGCTGTACTCCCAAAAATAACAGTTTTGTAAATTAATGCAAACATCAATAAGATCTGATTAAAAGCTTATAACAGCTAACTTATTTAGTCAATAATCATGATAAATAAAATTGGAAATAACCTAATTATGTCCAATACTGCAGTAACTATTATTATAGAAATATGGATTTAACACAAACTGATGGAGAGCAGGAGTAATGGTACCTGCAAGAAAATATGTATATCTTTGTTCTTATTTATTTAAAAGTACTTGTAAAATAACTGATTAAGTAAAAAGTCAACAATGTATTAAAGCAGTTCTTGCTTATGTAAAATTTATGAAACCAGCAGGATAAGGGCTAGGCAGGAAGGGATGAAAGTACACTATTTTAAATTTCTTACATAAGTAGTATATCACTTGAAGGTAAATTGTCATAAATTTAAGATAACATGTTATAAAACATTAAAGCATAGTTTCTGAAAAATCTTTGCTACAGGAGGTTCTTTCCTGCATCATAGGGTACTCAGCTGCATCCCTAACTCTCCCACTAGATTTTGGTAACACTCCCTAATTGTGGAAAACAAGTGTTTCCTGACATTATCAGTGTCCTTTGGGAAATAAATCAAACCCCCTTGAGAGCTACATCCTTAAAGCAGTCACTAATATTTAAAAAAAAAAAAAAAGAAAAGAAAAAAAGTAGTTACTAAGCCAATGGAGGTAAAATGGAATTATAAAAAATAATCCCAAAGAAGGCAAACTAAAATATGAAGGGGATAAAGAAACAAACAGAAAATAGTAAGATGACAGGGTAAAACCTACCATACCAAAAGTCATATTAAGTCTCAGTAAAAATCACATTAAGTTGCAGAAAAAAGAATATTTACCAAAAAACATACTGCTGATGTTTAATCTACACATTCAATACAATCCAAATTCTTGATGAAGTTATTTGTAGATAATGAAAAAGTGATCAAGGATATCTGATCTCACCACTTTGTTTCAAATTGTATCAAAAATTTTGGCTAATGCAGTAAAACATTTGTTTGCAGATGATATGATCACTGATGCAGAAAATCTGAAAGAATCAGTAACAAAAATCTTCTGGAACTAATAAGTGTTAATAGCAAAGTGAAAGAATTCAAGGTTGATACACAGAAGTAAAATCACTTTCCTTTATATCAGCAATAAACAACTGGAACTTGAATTTTTTAAAAAAGGCCATTTATATTAGCATTCCTCAAAATGAAATGCCTAGATATAAAAACCTCTAATAAAATATATACAATATCAAGACAATCAGAAAATTCTGATAAATAAAATCAAAATACGGAATATTCCACATTCATGAAGAGAAAGACTCAACATAGATGTCCGTTCTTCCCAACTTGGTCTATATATTCAATGCAAATCCAATCAAACTCTGAACAACTTATTTGTAGATAATGAAAAAGTGATTTGAAAATTTATAAGGAAAGGTAAAAGACAAATATGTCCTTCAGAAGATGATGAATAGATTCATGGTAGTACATCCAGACAATGGAATATTATTAACAGTAAAAAAGAAATGTGCCATGAAGTCATGAGAAGAAAAGGAGGAGCCTTAAATACATATTACTAAGTGGAAGAAGTTAACTGCAAACACCAGATATTATATGATTCAAGTCCGTGAAGTTCTGGAAAATGTAAAACAATGGAGATCATAAAAAGATCAGTGAGAGATAAATAGGTACAGCATAAAGGAATTTTAGGGCAATGAAAACACTATATGATTCCATAATGATGCAAATGTATCATTAAACATTTGCTCAAACCCACAGAATTTACAATACCAATAATGAAACATAGTGAAACATCCATTCTGGTGGGAGATGCTGATTAACAGGAATGCTGTGCATGTGTGGGACTAGAGTTTATATGAGAATTCTGTAACATTCCCTCAATTTTGCTGCTAACCTAAAACTGCTCTAAAAAATAAAGTCTTCTTTTAAAAAAAATTATATGATATAAAAGGCCTCACCATCACAATTAAGAGACATAATACTGCCAGCTGGATTTTAAAACATTAAGACACAAATATTAACTGCCTACACACACAAAAAAGTACTTAATAAGAGAAATACCCTAAAATACAAAGACAAGTTTAAAATTAAAAAAAAAAAAGATATGCCATGCTAACACTAGTAAACTTAGCATGATCACATTCACATCTAAGAGATTTTAAAGCAAATCATATCAACAGGAAATAAATGTATTTCATAAAGTTTAAAGGGGTCAACTAATGAAGAGAATATGACAACTATCGATTTATGTACCTAATAACATAGCTTCAAAATACATGAAACAAAAATACAATTTCAAAGAGAAAACAAATCCAGTGTTAAACAATTATATACTTTTTTTTTTTTAAAAGATTTATTTATTTATGCATACAAGCACTGGGGCACAGGCCAGAGGTGTGGGGGGGTGAGAGGATTCACCACAGAGAGCCGGGAGCAGAACAGGCAGATCAACAGAAGCACACTGCTGAGGGGAGCAGCGGGCACAGCAGGAGAGGTCTGCCACACCATGTGGGTCCTGTCCCGTCCCCCCCCCACCCTGGCCGACAGCAGGGATCGAACTCCTGCTGCAGTGGCTGCGATTTGCTTCGTAGTGCGTTCCTTAACCCACTGCGCCACCAGGGGAGGCCCCAATTATATACTCTTAACAGATAAAACAAGGGGACAGAAAATTAGCAAAGATATAGTAGACTTTTAAGGACACTACTAGGCAATGCATCTTTTACCCATTAACGGCAGCACAAGGGCCTCCCTGGTGGCCCAAAGGGTTAAGTCTCAGCACAATGAAGCTATTGGCAGCTACTGCAGGAGGAGATCAATTCCCTGCCAGGGAGCGAACCCACATGGCTCAGCAGACCTCCTGTCTCGCCCACTGTTGCTACCCTCCAGTAGTGTATTTCAGTCAATCCACCCGTTCTGTTCCTCACTCTCCGGTGAATCTTCTCCCACCTCTGGCCTGCACACTAGTTCTTGTATGCATAAATAAATCTTTTAAATAAAATAACGGCACCATGCCCCTTCCTTTCATATGTAGTGGTAACACTGCCCCAAAACAGATTATATTCTAAATCATTTTACAAGCTTAAAAACATTTACAGAAATTAAAAAGTATACTATGATCTCTGACCACAAGAGAATTAAATTATTAGAACTTGATAAAAAAAAAAGATGTGTTGAAACTACTAAATATTGGCAAATAATTCCATAATCAAAATTTAAATTGAATGAAAAAATTTTAAAAGTTGTGAGAAGCTGCTGAAGTCTTACCTAGGAAGATATTTAGAGAATTAGAACACCTATATTTAAAAAGTACATTACAACAGAAGAATGGTCTCAAAACAGCGACCTTTGCTTCCACATTAAGAAACTAAAAAGAACAAATTAAACCCAAATGAGCAGAATGATCAAGATCAAATTAGAAATCAATGAAATAGAAAACAATAGTGATCAACGAAATAAAATTTAAATAAAATCAGTAAAAGTGATAAACGCTTAGCCAAGTAGACAAGAAAAAAATTAGAAGATACAAATCACTAACATCAGTAACAAGCCATGCCACTCCAGAAAATATGAACTGCAAGCCAAATAAACTTGTTAATTAGATGAAAGAGATAAATTCCTTGAAAGAAACAATCTTTGTATCAAAGCTCATTCATGAAGAAACAGATTAGCTGAGTAACAAAGAAATTGAACTGCTATTAAAAACTTTCACCAGGAAACCTTTAAGGACGGATGACTTCACTGGTGAATTCTACAAAACATTTAAGGAGGTAATAATACCAACTCCACAAAATTTTTTAAAAAAATAGAAGGAGGGCTTCCCTGGTGGCCCAGTGGGTTAAGCAACGCACTATGAAGCAAAACGCAGCCACTGCAGCACGAGTTCTATCCCTGCCCCGGCCAGGGAGGGGACCCACATGGCAAGGCAGACCCCTCCTGCCTCGCCTGCTGCTACCCTCAGCAGTGTGTTTCAGTCAGTCTGCCTGTTCTGCTCCCCACTCTTTCTGGTGAATCCTCTCACCTCCTGAACTCTGGCCTGTACCCCAACTCTTGTGTGTATAAATAAATAAATCTTTAAAAAATATATATGTAGAGGTGTAACAGGGTTATCCCAGGAAAAGGGGAAGTTCCAAAATCCTGGTTCTGCCCTAAGTGGGTGGAGCTGAGGAAAATAAAAAGATTTTCTGCAGAGAAGAGAAGAAGGAAAAAAGGAAGATGGAGAACAACAGAGGAACATGTAAAAAAACTGTGCTTGCTTTTTGGTCTTGAACTGGTTAGAACAGATGTAGGTGAGAGACCCGTGGGGAAGTTAACAATGGCAACTGTCATCTTAATTTTGATTTTGCTCTTTTCCTTCCAGATTTATCTAACTCTTTCTGACCCTTTTCTATAGGTCTCTACTAAAAGGTCCTTTAAATGTGTGGCAGGTTTTTAAACCTTGCTTTGGGCCAATCCTATTTGGCTGGACTTTTACCCTCAAGGAGATGGGTAACTTTGGATGCTTAACTTAGTAACTATATTCTTTGTTCTTTCTTTATTNTACCCTAGTTGTATTAAAGTTCCTTTCCATTAAAGGTTTTATGTGTTTGTCTTAATGCGGCGAATGGCAGAACCCATTCAGAGAGGGCAGGCTTGGGGGTTCTGGGTGCTCCTCTCCCTGCCCTATAACAGAAGGAACACTACTTCCCATTCGTACTTTGAGGCAGTTTACCTGATACCAAAACCAAAAAGATTACAAGAAAACTACAAACATCCCTTGTGAAAACAGAAGCAAATCACGCTAACAAATATTTAGCAAATAAAATACAACAATACATTAAAAGAGAAGTACATAACCAAACTGGGTTTATCCCAGAAATTCAGCATTTGTGTTCATTCAAAAATCGATGTAATTCACCATACTAACAGAAAAAAGGATAAGAAAACTGATTTGATTACTTCTATAGACACACAAAAAAGTATTTACAAAGTCCAACATTCACTGCAAAAAGTTTCAGAAAACTAAAAATGGAAGAGAATTTCTGATAAATCTGAATTTTAAAAAAGCCTCAATTAACACAATAAAAGTGAAGAACTTAATACTTCTTCTCAAAGGGCTATCCATTATTGACAATTCTATTTATAAATTCTATATAAAAAATTGTATTTGAGGTTCTAGTAAGTGTAATAACCAGACAGGCAAGTAAAAAGAGGGACAAAGAATTTAGACTGGCAAAGGAAGAAAACTGCCTTTACTCAGAGATGACATGATGTTCTATGCAGGAAAGCCAATGGAAAGTACGCACACACACACAAACTTTCTAGAACTAATAAATTTAGCAATAGTGCAAGATACATGAACAATTTAACAAAAATAAATTGTATTTTCTAAGTACCAGTCAAAAACAGGGTACTTAAGTTAAAACTGATTGATGAACACAAAACCACCATTTCACCTTAAGTGATTTGAAATAAAACAATACACTAGTGCCTTTAAATATGTACTAAAACAAAATGCCATACAACCAAATTAGAGCTGTCCAGTTGCTGTGCAAATCTCAGATTTTACAACCATGGTGTTCTGAAGGGCAAAGTCTTTATCTATACAAGAACAAAGTCAATCTTCTCAACTTCACCAAAGAATTTCAATTATGTGTATTTAAAACACCAGAATCTTCTCTTTCTTCTTTTAGCGTGCGCACAAAAACACACAGTGGTAATTTTAAAAATGAGTCATTTACATTTCTATGTTGCTATACATGTCCACACACATAGCTCATCCAAAACAATGTACAACTTCTTTCTGTTACAGGGCAGGGAGAGGAGTACCTAGAACCTCCAAGCCTGCCCTTTTTGAATGGGTTTTGCCATTCGCTGCATTAAGACAAACATACAAAACTTTTAATGGAAAGGAACTTTAATACAACTAGGGTACAATAAAGAAAGAGCAAAGAATATAGTTACTAAGTTAAGCATTTAAAGTTACCCATCTCCTTGAGGGTAAAAGTCCAGCCAAATAGGATTGGCCTAAAGCAAGGCCCAAAAAATTGCCACACATTTAAAGGACCTTTTAGTAGAGACTTATAGAAAAGGGTCAGAAAGAGTCAGACAAATTTGGGAGGAAAAGAGCAAAATCAAAATCAAGATGAAAGCTGCCATTGTAACTTCCCCATGGGTTTCTCACTCACATTTGTTTCAACCAGTTCAAGACTAAAAAGCAAGCACAGTTTCTTTACATGTCCCTCTACTCCACGTGCCTCCTCCAGGTCTCCTTGCTGTTCTCCATCTTCCTTTTTTCCTTCTTCTCTTCTTTCCAGAAATCTTCTTCTCCTCAGCTCCACCCACTTAGGGCAGAACCAGGATTTTGGAACTTCCCCTTTTCCTGGGACCACCCTGTTACATTTCTATCTTAATTTCTGATTCAGTTATATCTGCGATGGAACCAGACAAGTCACATTTTCATCAAATTTCCACATGATAATGATGCTGTGGGTTTGGACTTCACTGTGATAACCACCAATCTAAACCAATGCTACTCAAATTTTGTTCCTCTATAACTACAGGAAGTTAGAATAAATGTTTAGAAAGTTTAAAATCAATCTGATAGTAACTTTACATCTGTTGAAATTAATGACCACAGAATTTAGCCTTGTACTTTCTACATCTTCCTTTAATGTTTCTATTAATTCTTACTATACATGAGAAATGTATTCTTAGCAAGCAGTGAAATAAACCTAAAATAAAAAAAACTAGACTTTCATCATAGAAAATCTGAGAAACATCTGCTTAAAGAACATGCTATGCAGCTATTCATACAGTAATCTAAATTTGTAAATCATTACATGTAATTCATTAACTTTGCCATCCAAAGAAAGGCATCAACTTTAGCTAAAAATGAATGAAGGTATTGTTTTTTCCTGTAAAGCTGTATTGAAAGGTACTTATCAAATAAAAGGGCCCATTTACAACAAATTCCTTTTAGAATTTAAATATAGGGGCCTTCCCTGGTGGCAAATGGGTTAAGTAACTCACTATGAAGCAAAGGGAGGTGACCCACATGGCACAACAGACCTCTCCTGCCTCCCCTCAGCAGTGTGTTTCAGTCAACCTGCCAGCTCTGTTTCCCACTTTGTCTCTGATGAATTCTCTCATCCTCACACCTCTGGCCTGTACCCCAGTTCTTGTATGCATAAATCCTTTTTTTGTATGCATAAATTTTTATGCATAAATAAATCTTTAAAATGCATAAATCTTTTACATTTTGTATGCATAATTTTTTTTTAAAAAAAGAATTTAGTAACAGGACAAAGTTTACTCTCCTAGAAAAGTTATGCTAGAGGACTCCCTGGTGATGCAGAGGTTCAAGTCTCAACACTACCAAGCTAAGGCCAGCCACTGCAGCATGAGTTCAATTCCTAGCCTGGGAGCTAATGGCGCAGCAGACCTCGCCTGTCTTGCTCACTGTTTCCCCTCAGCAGTGTATTTCAACAGATCTACCTGTTCTGCTCCCTACTCTCTCTGATAAATCCTCTCACACTGGCACCTCTGGCTTACACCCCAGTTCTTGTATGCATAAAAATAAATCTTTAAAAAAATATAGTTATGTTAAATTTTAAATGAATAAGAATAGAACCATGCATAACTTCTCTATCTTAACTGCCAGTGGAGATGTGAACAAGAGATGGGGGATGAATGGGTTTTAACAGTCCAAATGACTAATATCTTAAACAGAAGTACAAAAGTTAAAGCAAACCTATTGCATTAGGAATATTTATCACAAGCATGAAATTCTAAAATAGTGGACTAGTAAACTTTTGGAAATAATTCAACTCTAAGTTATGTAACACTAACTTGTTCCACTTTTATAAAGTAAAAAATATTTTAATATCTAATTGTTGAGTTTTTAAATTTTGTTTAAATTGAGAATTTCCTGGACACTGTTTAAGATCATGATCTTCAACGTTAACATTTATTTAGGAAGGTGACACTAACACCAATGTTCCAGCAATGGAAACAGGCAACACATTGAGAATCAAAACAGTAGGCAAATAAATGTACTAAATAAATGCATGAACAACTGTTCATGAAATTCATGTTCTCAGTTATTCATTAACAAAGTCACTTCTGAAATCATTCACATACACTGAACACTACAGATAAGCCATACAGAAAATTTCAAAATACCCATATGTGAAAATAACCAAAAATTAGGTCAATTGTTAGGAAAAGGAGAAATAATAACACAAGCTAGACAAACTACACAAAAAGGAGACAGATATCTCTTCCTCTTAAGAAATTATGCCAGACTGGAAGATTCTTCACTAGGAAAAAATGCTTGTGAGGCAATTCCTTCTGAAACGACCAAATTTGAAATGGACAACAGCCAAAAATACTGCCATATATGAAGTAGTCACTTTACTGTCACTATGAAGCAGCAGTCATCTGGAGGGGCAAACATTTCAGACTTATCAGTGTTACCTGTTAAATACTTTTGGAAACCATCCTGTATCTCACAAGTCCATTTGAAAATTTCATGAAGTTATGAAAGCTCTCAGTTCTGTCATAGCAAAAAAAAAAAAGTTGAATGATCTAATCAAGAGCTTCTTGAATTCTAGTGTACGTATGAACCATCAAGGGATTTTGTTTTTGTTTTTGTTTTTAATGCATGTTCTAACTCAACAGGCTTAGGATGGAACCTCAAATACAGTGATCTTAACAAACTCCCAGGTCATACCAAATCCACAGACCAAACTTGAATAGAAAGGTAAACTATGTAAACATCTCATAAAAGATAGCTTTACATGGGACATATAACCACTCTGGAAAAGTTTGACAACCTTTTAAAAAGATAAAACTTTTTAATATAGTTACCATATAACCAAGTTATTTCACCCAGATATTTACCCCAAAACAAAAGCATCCTTGCAACTGTATTTATAATTGCCAAAAAACAACCAACAGATGATGGATAAGCCGTGGCTTACTATAAAATGGTGCATTACTCAGCAATAAAAAGAACTGAGCTATCGATACATGTTACGATATGCATTAATCGCAAAACAATTATGCTGAGTGAAAGAAGTTAGGCAGAAAAGAATACAAACTGTATGATTACACTTAAATTAAAATTGATATAATGAAACAGGGCTTTGTACATTTCTGAGATTTTCAAATGCAAGTGGCAGATATAAACCACTCATCTATATAGTAACAGAAAGCAGATTAGTATTTGCCTGAAGGAGACTTATAAAGGAGCACAAGGAAACAACTTCTGGAGGTGATGGATATGTTAATTATCCTGACCATGGTAATGGCTTCACTTAAGAAACTGTAAATAATGTGCAGTTTATGTGGCAATTACAGGATATCAATTTAGAAAGATTACAGGATATCAATTTAGAAAGATACATTTCAAATACAAAATTCTGGGTAAAACATCACTATATAGTTGATGCTTACACAATGCAGGGTGGGAGGGTTAGGGGTGTCAATCCCACACACAGTAAAAAAATCCTCATATGACTTCAGTTACCCTTCCTATATGCAAATATGCAATTTGCTGACTTGCTGACTCTATAATGTAAAGTCCTTGGAGAGGGGGAAAAAAAATCCACACATAAGCGGATCCACTCAATTCAACTCAATGTTGTTCGATATACATAAATTCTAATTCCCCAAAAATTCCACATAATACTGTGTTGTGATTACTGTAAGAAATACATTTTTGGCCTTCATCCCTCTCCTGACAAAGCTCTTAAAACCCTTTGAATCTCCTGAATGGTAAGAGTGATATAGGTATCTTAATATTCACAACAAACTCCTGTCAACTATACCAGAGTTTATGTTACAATTACTTTTAAAGATTGGGAGCTGGTTGTCAGGAGAATTCATCATATGATGAGAGGGTTGGAACTTTCAATCCCATCTTCTGGACCTCCAGAGAGGGAAGAGGGGCTGCAAGATTCCAGATCAATAACCAGTGGTCAATGATTTAATCAATACTGCTGCCACAAAAATACCAAAAGAACCAGATTCAAAGAGCTTAAAATGAAATGCTGGGTGAGTGGCATGCTCCAAAAGGGTATGTGTGTTGCATAGCCCTTTTCCATTTCCTTGCCCTATGCATTTCTTCTATCTAGCTGTTCCTCAGTATCCTTTCTTAATAAAACAGTAATCCAGTAAAGTAAAATGTTTTTGCTGAATTCTGTGAAAGGGATACTAGACGGATACTAGAGGATCCTTCTAGAAGGATACTAGAGGGATACTAGAAACTTCCATTGACAGTTAGTTGATCAGAAGCAAAGGTCACAACCTGGACTTGCAACAGGCATGGCGTGGAGGGGCAGCGTGTAGGACTGAATCCTTAACTTATAGGATCTGACTCCTTATTCAAGTAATGTGAGAATTTAGAGTTGCACTGTAGGACACTCAGTGTTAGAGAATTTCTTGATGTGGGGAAAGAAAAGCCACATATAAAAATGAATGTCTGAATCAGATGTAAGAGCTTCGCCTTTCCATGAAAGTAACAGTGGAGGTGACTGAAGAGGATGCTTTCACATCTTTGTTCCAAGTAACCACTGAAAACACATACTACAGAGTAAATAAGAAAGTCAGTGGTAATCCAGTGATAGAATGTAACTTGCCAAAAAAAAAAAACCAAAAAAACAAAATCCTGTCCGCACAATGAAACTGGAATTTTGCCAACTATAAATTTGGTAGTTGCAAAATACAAAATCACAAGCAGATATCTTCTCAGGAATCTGTCTCATTCCCACTACTAGCACCCTCTCAAGCTACCATCCTCTTGCCAGGAGTATGCTGTTACCTGCCAAGCTAGTAAATCACTTTACCTAGTCAATTAGATCAGGATAGCTACCTGACATGCACCAGGTCAATCATATTCCATCCATCTCCTAGAAAGTTAGAAATGCAACCAAATAATTATTCTCAGTCAAAGCTGGCTGCTTAAATAGATAAAAATTAGAAATTATGGGGTGGTCAGTCACCTTTTGTCAAGAAAGCAAATCTCTTAAGTCCCTTTCCAAGAGTAAAACTAAAAACATTTTTATAAAGAGTATCTCTCTATCAAAGGTGGTTTAGTCCAGCAATGCTAAGATGGCTTACTATAATTCATCAATAGAGCTAAAGAGAAAAATCACAATCTCCATAAATGCCAAGGCACTTGAAAATATTTAATACTTGTTCATTCTAGAAACATTAGTTTGTATATTTTTATGTAACATATATAATATTATATTGTGTGTGTGTTCTATTTGCTTCCTAAGGCTATATCAGCCCAAAATAATCATCTTATTTAATGGAGAAACATTAGAAACATTCATACTAGTCAGAAACCAAAAGATTATTCATTACCCTCACTATTATTCAACACAGAAATGGATGTAAGTTCCAAAAGAATTTAAATAAGGGAAGATGGTTACAGGCATACTATTTGGAAAAGCAGAGGTAAATTTTCTCTATAAGCAAGTAATGTGGTATCTATGTCAATAACCCAAATGAATCAATACATAAACAAGTACAAATAATTTATAAAGTTACAGGATATAAATTTAATAGAACCAACAGCTTTCTTAAATACAAGCAATAACAAACTATCAAGAATAACAAAAGAGGATATGACATTTACAATAGCAATCAAATAAGTAAAATTTTACAATGGATAACCACCTAGTTACAGAATTGACACTGAATTTTTTAATGACCAAATCTATACCTTAAATTCTCTTGTTTAGGAATACCACTTCCTCTCAAGCTCTCTTTACACAATTATCAAAATGCAAACTGTAATTCTCTGATTTCACCTACTTTTCAGGCTAGTGACTAGGACTGACAAGATGACTCAATTTGGGTCAGTATTTCCTTGAGATTTTTTAATCTGAAAGGAACATGTAAAAAAAAAAAGAGTCACATACATAAAGACACCTAGATATAAACACACACAGAAAAAAGCATAACAATAAATACACACACACAGAGGTTGATTATGGATATTTCAGAGTGGTAGAACTGTAGGGGATCTGTACTTTGTACATTTCTGGCATATTCTGAAATGTTTTTTTATTACAAATGAACATATATAATACTGTTAAAATGGACAGATGGGTACTTTGGAAAATAGAATAAACCAATTTGGACATTTGAAGGTTTTGATTTCCCTATTTACAGAGACATTAACTATCTCAAAATGAGATAGTTCAGATGGTAAGATGACTCAAAAGACAGAACACATTTACAGTGATCATTTTATACAGTTTCACACCATATACTCATGCCTCAAACTATATCACAAAGCTATCAAAACTGCACAATACTAAAAAAAATAAATAAATAAATAACAAAACCAGGCACAGATCAATGGAGCAATATCAAGAGCTCAGCAATGTAAGACCACAAATGGACACATAATGTATGATAAAGGAGTCAAAGGGACATAGTGGAACTTAATAAGCCTCCTCAATCAATGTTAATGGGAAAACTACATGCAAATGAATGAAATTAGACCACTATCTTAGAATACACACAAAAGTTAATTCAAAATATATTGAAGACTCAAATCTAAGACAAAAAACCATGAACTACATAGAAGAAAACATAAGACAACAGCCTTAGAGATATCTGGGTATTTGGCTCCAATGGCAAAGGGAACAGAAGAAAAACTAAACAAAAGGGATTATATGAAACCAAAAAAAACTATGCAATGAAAAAAACTATGAAACCAAAAAAAACTATGCAAACCTTTTTGTTTTGATGAAATAGGAGATGTTTGTAAACCACATCTGATAAATGGAAAGTACCCTGTGCTTTAAACCAGAATAAGGAGGTATTTTGAAAGTCATGATTAAATTCTACTAAGATGACTGAGCTATTTTATATAAAATTGACAGGTGACTGCTACTGATTAAAGCACCCGTGGCAGTCGTCTCCCAAGAATCTTTTTCTTAATGGAAAGTACCCTGTGCTTTAAACCAGAATAAGTAATAATAAATAATATTGGATTAATATCCAAAATATTTAAAGAACTCCTACACCTCAACAACAAGAAGAAACAATTAAAAATGGGGAGAGGATCTGAACAGACATTTCTCAAAAAAAAAAAAAAAACCCAAAAAACAAAACCAAAAACACACAGATGGCCAACAGGTACATGAAAAGATGTTCATCATCTCTTTATTAGAGAAAAACAAATCAAAATAATGAGAGCATCTCATATGTGTGAAAATGCCTATTATGAGAAGTGATGGTGAGGACATGGAGAAAAGGGAATCCTTGTACACAGTTACTAAGAATGCAAATTGGTATAGTAATTATGAAAAACACTATAGGAACTCCTAAAAACTTAAAAGCAAATTCTATAAGACTCATAAATAATACAATATACAGTTATATCTCCCAAAAAATAGAAAAACATTAATTCAAAGGGATATATGCACCCCAAGTCCATCATAACATTATTCATAATAGTGAAGCTGGAAATAACTTAGGTGTCTACTGGTAGCTGATGACATTAAAAAGGTACTCTAGATACACAATGGAATACTATTCAACTCTAACAAAGAGAAAAAAGATGCAATCCTGCCTGGAACTTGGATGGATCCAGAGATTGCTGTGCTAAGAGAAATAAGTCAGAAGTAGAAAGGCAAACACGGTATGATTTCACTCATGTGTAGAAGATAAAACAAATGAACAAATCAAAAACAAACTTTTAGAATATAAGAACAAAGTAGTGGTTACCAGGAAGAGGGCGTTGTATACACAAACACAAACTAAACCAAATTAGCACCCTATCATCAAGGTTAAAATCTATCTTCTGTAAATACAGGTGGGAAATATAGACAGTTTAACATCACTTCCTAAGTTGTAAATAAATATATAGTTAATGTTGATGAATTAAAACAGCAATTAATAAACTGTATCATGAGACTCATGTAGTAGCTCATTTTACAAAACAAATGAAAATGGAGCCATTATATATGTACAGGTAGGTGATCCTCATTACTCACAATACTACATTCACAAATTCTACTCACTAAAATATTTGTAATTCTAACATCAAGAGTTGGAGTACTTTTCAGTCACATTTGTAGAATGTGCAAAATGGCAAAGAATTTGTGTCAGTAACCTCTTACGTTCTCAGCTAGATCAAACCAGGTAATTCTCTTTGACCTCTCATTTCAGTTCTCATACTATAAACAGTAATCTTACAGTATTCTAGTTAGTGCCATGTTTTTTTTTTTTCATTTTTCTCATATTTGTATTTTTTGCTTATTTCATTGTTTACAGTCCCTACCAAGTATAGTGTTTAAGTGCTACCTAGTGTTCCTAAGCACATGAAGGCTCTGATGTGCCTTTAAAGGAAGAACAGGCATGTTAGACAACCTTCATTCAGATATGATCGTGTTGCTGACTGAGTTAAATGCCAATGTATTAGCAACAATATATATTAAACTATATTTAATTAGAAGCGTACAAAGAACAAGATTAGTACAGACTAACTGCTGAAAATGTGACCACAGGCTCACAGGAAGCTAATCCTGTATTTCATAACTACTGCAGAAAGGAAGAAAAATTGTGCACACATGTGTCAAGGTGCACTTATTTCCATTACACACACACAACACAACACACACACAATAAAAAAAGGTGAAAACCAATGAATCAGAGTCCAAGAAACTCAGAAAGGAACATTAAAATATAAGCCAGCCAGGCAGGGATCATAGGCACGTTAATTCTTTTTATAGATCTAATAATCAGAATCACCCATAAATTTTAATTGGGTTGGTAAATCCAAGGCAGAGCCTACCCATATACTTTATAAAAGTATCCCAAATATTCTGATGTGGTTAAAACAGTAACCACTATTCTCCCTCAACAGTGGTGATTATCAAAGTGGGGTCACGGACAAGCAGTATCAGGATCCTCTGAGAACATGTTTGAAAAGCCAATTCCAGGATCCCATCCAAGACCTATGGAATACAACACTCTAGGAATTAAGTACAGTGATTGGTGCTTTAGCCCTCCAGGCAATTCTGATGAATGCAAACTTTGAGAATCAGTGACCAAAATCTTTCGTATTTCTTTTGGAGGTATTTTGAAAGTCATGATTAAATTCTACTAAGATGACTGAGCTATTTTATATAAAATTGACAGGAGACTGCTACTGATTAAAGCACCTGTGGCAGTCGTCTCCCAAGAATCTTTTTCTTAATGGAAAGTACCCTGTGCTTTAAACCAGAATAAGTAAAATATACACATCACTTGTATAGTAAACAATACTGTGTCTTTAGGCCATATTCCATTCCTTACAGAAGCACTGTTCCTAACAAGTTAGCCTGTCCTAAAAGGTACGTTGATAGTAGACCACCAAATTTTTTTCAGCCCTCAAAAAACTCTTCCTGGACATCACACACTTCCCAATAAGAAAGAAACAACAAGTGTCTTTTAAAAACCTCATCAGTTCTAGCATAAGGAAATAATTTCAAAACTAATTTATAAAAATTGACTATACAGTATACTAAATTAGCTACTATGTGAATTCATACATACTCTTGTTCAAATCATGCTCCTCATGACACATATTTCCGTAATGTCTTTGTTATCTTCCACATAACATACTGAACCTCATTCAGAGTTATTTGTACACAACTCTTTTCTACGGGACTGTAAGCTGCTAAAAGACAGGTACCACATCTTTCCCCTTTCTGTATCTAAAGTAAATAGCAACAGAAAGACAAACAATTATTTTTCCTATATATAGTACAGAGAAAACAAATAGATGAACTAAATAAAACAAAGTTAAACTTTTGGATTATAAAACCAATTATCAAACGGAAAGGTGAGGGAGATAAACCACAAATAAGGAAACAATGGCATGATGAAGGGTAGATCTGCACTTCCAGCTGTCAATTTAATGTAGTACATACATATGTTGATTCTCGACAATGAACATTAGAAACATATGTTATAACATAATGTTACTTCAATGGAAAAAGTCAAAGTTCCAATTAAAAAAGAGTAAGATAAAGTACATAGCAGATAAAGCCAACAAACATTTAGTGAGCAGCTAACATGTCATTCTCCTATCAGATAAAGAAAACAGATACAATCCCTATCTTCATAGAGATTTTTACTGAATGAATAAACATCACAAACTACTACTCTACAGTACAGCCTGTATGAAAGATCCAGTTTACCAATGATAACTGACATAAAACAGAATTCTCCAAAAAAGTAGCCCATGTTGGTCTTCTGGTGCAAGTTGCTACTTAAAACATAAATAATTGTTAGAGAAAATGCAATGACGAATCACATAATAGTTAACCTGACTACTAAATTTTATATAAAGGAATATAAACAAATCCTATGCACAAAGCAAGCCTTTACTGAAAACCAAATTCCCACATGGGAACAGTAAGGTTTGATAAAATCCAAAGTGTCCAATAGAAAACTACAATTTGCCAATTTGCACTTCCTCAGGCATTATACAGACATTTAAAATGAAAATTACCCAACTTTATGATTTTAGATTAAGAAATCCACTTAAGGATGTCCCTGGTGGCACAATGGGTTAAGCAACGCACTATGAAGCAAACCGCAGCCACTACAGCATGAGTTCAATCCCTGAGGGAGCCGGGAAGGGGACCCACATGGCACAACAGACCTTTCCTGCCTCACCCACTGCTCCCCTCAGCAGTGTATTTCAGCCAATCTGCCTGTTCTGTTCTCCACTCTGTCTCTGGTGAATCCTCTCACACCCCTCAGCCCCCACACCTCTGGTCTGTACCTCAGTTCTTGTATGCATAAATAAATAAATCTTTAGGGGGAAAATCCACTTAAAGGTCACATATTATTTATAAAATAAAGTGAAAAATGTTCCCACTTTACCACATAAAATGGGTATGTTTAGAAATTTTCTTGACACAGACACACACACACCCCTCACTAACAAGAGCAGCCTCTGTGGAGTTTCTGGGAATGTAAGGAATCCCACATGTGTATCATTTTGTGAAATTAAATTTTTATCTTTAAATCATGTGGGTCTAGTTTTTTTTTTAATTTAGAAAATATAAAAATGTCTTAAACATGAAAATAATATAATACTGTTTATAGCATCATCTCCTTTAAAATGATGGGAATAAAATTTGCAGCCTGACTCAGGGGCAAGAAGAAAATAGAAATATGATTGCCATTTGAGCCATGGAAATTCTTCTGAGGATTCTAAACTTCAGATCACAGATTCCCAAAACATCCAAAGAAAGAACTGAGGGAGATCCATGAGCTTGGGTGAGGAGATAATGATTTCTTTAATTTCATTAAACTTCTAACGAATTTAGTATTTCTTCGATTACTAACATATACAACAGATCATGGTAGTACTAGTAATATTTTTAAGTAGTGATATAACAAAAATCAGAACTTTTCATTATCATATTTTAGTGCTACACTTGTCAAAATATTGTTTATACTCATTATTGCCTCATATCTAAGATTAGACCCAACTTTGTTTATGTATTAATAAAGCACATAAATTAAATATTATTTAATATCTTGTAACAATACTGTAATTGGTTTATTTTATGCATGTAAACATTAAGGAGTTTCATTAGATTGCCAAAGGAATTCAAATCACACACACATACACACACAAAAAGGCCTTAAGAAGCCTTGAACAATACTTCTAAAATCAGTTGCAACAGCCCCCATTCAGAAATTGAGAACAGAAGCAATTTGGGGTTATTCCAATTGGAATGTTATCAAAAATTAGTGGACAGATTGATATAATAAATTTCCTGGTATGCTCACGACAGCCCCATACAACCATTTAAGAAATTCAATGCAAAGAACATCCCAGTACAGAAAAAGTTCAAGGCGCAAATAAATGGCAAGGCTATACCCTCCTCTTCAGTATTATGCTTTCCAGTTTCCAAACTTCAGTTGATCAGAGTTCACTACTATATTAGAAAACCTCTTTTCATTTGCTTCTCTAGTATACTCCTCACTGAACAATTTCATCACTAAAATCTATTCTCCCCCATGACTAACCTGTCTAATCAAAAAAGATCACTTCCAAAAAAAAAAAAAACCCAACAAATATTTAACTATCTATCAATTATTCATGATTAGCTGAAGATTTAGTTTTCTTGACTGCTAATTTTCAGTCTTTAATTTTTTAAAGTCAATTTGCTAATTAACTGTTCTGCCAGGAAACAGAGCTGGAAGGAGAAAAACACACAGTATTCAATTTGTTAATGGTTGACAACTATAAAATATATTTAATTGGCAGGAGAAAAAATGTGAGACTATGCCACAAGATTATATGGACTACTACGCTATGTATTTTACTCATATTCTATACTCCCTTCACATTTATTATACTATATAATTAAAAATTGTTATTAATGGAAGTATATAAGGCACTGACTTTTTACCCAAAAAAAGTTATTCTTAAAAATTACCTTTGAGATATTGCTCATTAAAAGATAAACAAATATAACAGTGAAATGAATAATTTATCTTGCCCAATGGGGAACTGACAAGATACCAGAATTAGAACTAACCTCACAATTTTAAAGTTCCAACAACTTAAGTTAGCACTATAAGGGCTGCTTGATGACGCCCAAACCAAAAACTTCACATCCTTTGCTGACCAAACTAAAAAAAAAGCTGAAAATAGATATGTATTAGATAGTCAGCAGACAAATTTACTCTGCATTCCTCTTACTGCAGAGTAATAATAGTTGGCAAGATATAAGAAACCTTAGAGCAGATATAAAGAAATAGTATTACAGAGAATCTGAAAGTAACTTATTTTCCTTCAGTATGAATCCCACAAGTTACACTCCTGAATGATGGACCAGGCAAATTGGAAGTTCTAGTCCATCTAAGGGTAAGCAAGACAAAAAAAAAACAACAAACACCCAAGAGTCAGTTTTAAGATAAAATCAAAGTATCATGATGACTCTTCTGCTATCTATATTAGTCTGTATTATAACTTATCTTTCCTGCTATTATGCTTTCCTCTTCACACTGTCACTTAAGCATGTATTACCATTTTTCCACCTCAGCTCTGCTCGCAATGAAATCAAGAATTAGATTGTATGTATAAAAATAAACTCAACTGCAGCCTCCAGGACTGTGGTCAATGTCTGTATTACAAACTTTCTATCACTTATATGCTTGATAAGGTATCCAGCCTACACTAAATAAAACAGACATGATTCTTTAAGGCATTTGGTCTAACTGGGTAAGTAAGAGCCTATTCTCTTGCATGTGTTCTCATTCTCTCATGTATTCATATACATACATACAGAGAGACGTATCCCTCAAAAGAGAAACATGAGATGTTAGAAAATGTGAATAAACTCTGTGGTATGGACTAAGAATATACTAAAATTCAGAATAGTTTCAGCAATGAGTTAGAGTAATAAATACAGTGAAGAAAATTTCATCAAAGTAAGGGAAATTATCATATCCAAAACATACAGAATGGACTTACTATTGATCTCTAGGAAAAATAGTATTAGATAATGGATAAACATAACAGATTCTCATCAAAAAAAACAAAAACAAAAACTAAAAACTCTAAACCACACTGACACAACAATAATGTTGAAGAGTTAAACCTTTCATATTAATATCTTTCTAACATTTATGCTCTTATTTGTTAGTTCTTTACATCTGATTAACATTCTGGACAGCATGTCCAAAAGACAAATATGTAGACTCACAGATATAATTTTTAGAACCAAAGTACTTTTAAAAAGGTCACTAGTCCAATTCTAATTCACAAATGAGGAAAATCAGAGTCAGGAAGTTAGTTAAACAATTTGAGGTCACACAAAATTCACTGCTTATTATTTTGAAAATTAACAATGTGAAAGAACTGCTTTAAAAGGATTATGGAGACTTCTAGTCCTCAATTCAAATTTCATTTAAAGTGTAAATGTACAAAATACTCTAATCCTACTGTAACAACTTACAAATTTAAGGTTTGTAAAAATACACTAAGTGTACCAATTCACCTTGGGTCAAATCATGAATTGAAACAATTTAACATCGTAACTTCACAAATTTTGATCATGATATTATATACCCATGGGTAGTGAAAGTCTCAGGACAGATCCTGGCTAACATCCTATTTTTCAGGAGAGTAGCTTTTATTAGCAAACGACTTCCCCATCCCTTGACTGGCAGACTCAGAGGTAGATACCTGAAGCAAACCAAACCAATAATGCCTTCTATCTCAGAAACCTGGTATTTTATACTAAAATATATGTAACAATGACAACAATGATAGCCAATATTGATTCAACGGTTAGTGCCACGAACTGTCCCAAGAATACTAGGATTCATCCTCCATTGGGATGACATTTTATACATGAAATTAACCTGCCCAAGGATTCAAACCCACAGTCTGGCTCCAAAACACATGTACTTAGCCACTACCTTAATTTCAAAAGACTTAATCAGAACTGTTAAGAGTCTGATTCTGAATCACTTGCAAATGTCACTAGGGGCAGCCTGGGTTACTGGCTCTCTGAAGTCTTGACTAGTCAATCTTTCCTTGTCTGTGAGACAACACGCAGGAACGGGCAATAAACCAGATTTGGTTTCTGTTACTTTTAAGCCAACTAGTAAACCCATCTGTCAAATATTTGTAAGTCTCATTTGTAAAAAACTGTACTGATGAAACATAAACTTACAACACAGATAAATCTTTCAACTTTTTAAAGAACTTTTTACCAAAAATGTAAAAATTCACAAAATTCCTTTATAACATCATTCCCAGAGGCAAAAACTGTTAGTGACTCCTTCATGATTATAGATTAATAAGTTATGGAATGGTGGAAATGTAATGAACCTTAGATATCATCAAACCTTCAATCCCCTCATTGTGCAGATGAAGATCAGAATCCTAGAGTCAACTTGTGCACAGAGTCTGAGTTCAAGTTCTGACTACCATGTCCTAGTCTAGGTATGAGTGACTCTGGGTAAGTCACTTAACTTTAAAAGCCTCTAATTGTTCTTCTGGAAAACAGATAAAAGTACTACATATTTTACTGCTATGAGCTCTAAATCATTAGCTTAATTTAACAAAGTACCTAGCACATGCTCAACACATTCATAATACACACTCAATAAAGGGTAGCCATGATGACGGTGAATAAGCTGAGGCTCAAAGAAAGTAGTCAACTTGCCTAACCCATATGGCAATTTAAGAACAGAATGCTAGAAACAGACTTAGATTAACATCTCGATGCTTTCTTCTATACCAGCCTACAAACTATGGAACTAACATCCAAAACTATTTGTAATCTGGTAAATTTACTCCTTTTTCAACCAATCTATCCCAACTTTTATTTATTAATTCACCAAAAATTTACTGAGCACCTGTATTCAAAACAGTTTCTGGTGCCAAAGATATAACAGGGAACAAATAGGGGGGAAAAAGTGAAAATATCTGCATGTCCAAAAAAGGGAAAAAAGTGCTAAAAGAATATGCTCATAAATGACAATTTTTATTACCAGAGGAAAATAGACAAGAACAGGTTTAAAAAACATATAATATGGAAGACGCTTCCTTAAGTCTATTTAACATTCATAGAATATTCCCGCACTCAATATTTGCTTCAATATATATCACACAATGAAATCTGAAAGCCCAAACTGTTCTCTCTCTCCAAAAAGACTTCTCTACACATTCAAGAAACAACCTCTCTTAATCCTCTTAACCATGCTGAATTTTAACTTTATCACTCCTTAAGTCAGGTTGACTTAAACTGCTTTTTGATGCTAACTTTCCATATGTTTTTCACTGTGATGACTCATTTAAGTTCCCTGAAGTCAAGACATGGACTAGTCTTAGTTAATCCTAACAACACTTCAGCACACAGTCTTAAACATACTTTTGATATACAAAACTAATTAAACAGCCTTCCATTATCTTATTTAGTTGACAACGGACTGGTAAGGGCTTTTGTTGAATGAATGTTTAGTATCTTTACAATATCAATTTACAAAATTGTATTTTATATCATCTCCAGAACCCCTCTATTATGAAATACAAAATCAATGCCAAAAAAAATCTTTGTGAAGATTATATTCCTACCCCACGGTTGAAATTATCACTTAAATTATTAAGATAATGACAAAAATTAGACAACTAACATAAGGCAAGAAATGACAATTCAAATTAGTCTTTTTCTTTAAAGATAAGCTGATTCACATGCTTTATGTAGATTTTGGCTTATTCTAAGATGAAGAGATGTTACACAAATCACTATATGCCTTTAAGAAAGATAATGCAAGATAAAGACTAAAATTATACCCACACCTAGATATAAAAAAAAAAAACCCTAGGGGCCTCCCCTGGTGGCGCAGTGGGTTAAGGAACGCACTACGAAGCAAATCGCAGCCACTGCAGCACGAGTTCGATCCCTGCTGCCGGCCAGGGGGGGG
>JAGFMF010011870.1:2240785-2276921 GCA_019455555.1 Galemys pyrenaicus | reverse complement strand
CCCCCCCACACCTCTGGCCTGTGCCCCAGTGCTTGTATGCATAAATAAATAAATTTTAAAAAAAAATTATTAAAAAAAAAAAAAACCCTATACGTAGGGAACCTCTGAATCAAGAGGACAAAGATTTAGTACTTAGGTATACACAGTACCAAAGTAAGAAACCAAAGAATTCCTGCAAGAATAATTTACCAAACTCTGCAAATAAATTTCTCTCTCTCTCTCTCTCTCTCTCTCTCTCTCTCTCTCTCTCTCACACACACACACACAGTGCTAGTGTTTCACAAAAATATCACTCTTGGTATAGAAAAAGAAACAGAAGCTTGTTCTACACTCAACTAGCATTTATCAACCATATGTTCTATGCCAGGCACAGTTCTGGACACCTAAAATGTACTAGCAAGCAAGATGTGTAAAGACCCTTACCCTCACAGAGATTACATTCTATTAAAAGAAAATCTAAATAATAGGGTAGTTCTCCACAAATTTGTTACGTGCTTTAACATATATATTTAAATAACACTCAGATAAACATAATGGCACCAAAACAGGGAGATGCAAAGGTAACAGACTGCCAAGATAAAGAAAATATAAAAAGTCAAGACCAATAATCAGTTAAGTAATGAAAAACTAAGCTTAGTGATTTAATGTCAATCAAACTATAGAGCCTTTTAAAATTCCCAAAATTATAAAAATTATTTACAAAAAAAATGAACCTACTAATCGCTCAGAAGATAATTCACAGTTCTGTAACATGTCAATGTGAAGCAGTGAGCAAGAGAAGAGGCTTTTGTAACATTCAAGGCAAGGGTTTGAATTCTAGTCCTCCTAGTTTCTAACAGTGAGACCTTCCAGTTTCTTCATCAATAAAATAGGAACAATAATAGATCACTGAAATATAAAAAGGATTAAATGAAAACCAAGAACTAGAAATATCTCTATTATCCAAGAGATGGATAAAAATATTGTAAAATATTAATTCACGGGGATACTATTTAATAAAAAGGAATGAACTGATATGTATTACAAGGATGAATCCAATGCATCATACTAAGCAAAAGAAGCCAGACACAAAAAGTATGTATGATTCCATTTACATGAAGTTCTAGAAAAGGTAATCTATAGTGAGAGAAAGCAAGTCAGTGGTTGCTTAAAGCTGTTCACGGCCAAGGACTGACTTGCAAAGGAGAACAGGTATACTTTTGAGTAAAATTTTATCTTGATAGTGATGGTGCTTCCATGGATGTAAACATTGTCAAAACTCATCAAGCACAATGCTTTTAACTGGTGCAGTATGTTGTATGTAAATCATACCTCAAAAAAGCTGACCTTAAGAAGAGGTGACAGTCAAAAAATGGTAAATATTATTTAAAACATCCACTACCACTATACAAGATACAAAGGAAATGGCAGTCACCAATCACAGGATGCTCCTGATCATTTAGATCCCTTAAAAGTCTAAGTTTACAATATGTGATCTAGACCAAATGCCAAGAGGGACACTACAGAGACTAAATTATTGGAGGATGCCAACTGGCAGAACTTGGGCAAAAGACAATGATAATAAGGGAAGGAGGGGAAAGTACTGAAAGATGCCTATATGTCCGAAAGAAAAGAGCTAAGAGAATGAATTGTGTAAGATGATAAGAGAGCTACCAATGCCAAAGAATATTGCACTGTCAGAAATGTAACTCAATTTAGTCAGTGACAATATAAACAGTCTCTACATAGTCCAACAGTTACCCTGAGACAGTTGTTTATTTTATAATAGGAGAATAGAGGATCTATGAAAGGATTAATGTGAAGTCAAAGGATTCTGCCAACCAAGTAGGAAAGGGGTCAGACTGTGGGCAGTTTAGAAACGTCATAATTATAAATACACAAACCAAGGTTTTTATTGTTTATTTTTTACAAGTCTGTGATTTAAACAAAACAACTTGCAATTAGAAAATGTTAGTAATGGTAGTCAAACTGAAATATAACTAAAGTAAAACACAAAACATTTGTGCACAGTTTACATCATACTGCTAGTTAAAACTATCAAATCAAATCTAACTTTTAAACAAGTAATTGTGCTTAATAACAGAAGTTCTGTAAATAAGACCAGGAGAACTAAATTGGCTGCCATCAAGACAGCATAAGGCTACAGAATAACGTGTTAATTAAAAAACAAAACTAACACACCAGTTCTTTCCGACACCAAATTCTGTGGAGAAGACTTTAGATTACAAATCTAAACTGTCATGGTTTTGTTTAGTTTTAAGTACCTCCAATTGTAACATTAAAGAGGCAGAAGAACAAGCAGGATCAAAAGTCTGGTTTGAACTCTAGTTCTATCATAATGTAGCTTTCTCTTCACCAAAATTGCACAGCTGAAGCAGGCTACTGAAAATAACCTGACTTTAGTACTCAGGTACTTTTTAAAAATTACAAATTTTATTGAAAAAGTTAATGGTGCAAAATTGTGATAGGGTTATTTTTGGTTTATCATTATAAAAACCAAGCTGCAAGTTTTCTTCCTAAATTCAGATGAAATACTAAGCTATATGTGGTAAACTAAAGCCCTAAAGCAACAACTTAGTATACTACACATCACTATTTACAAAAAGGAATATATCTTCCAGAGTCTAATTGTTCATTACAGAACCTGCTTATTGATTTAAGGTCTCACCAAACCAAAATAATAGGATCCAAGTAATTATATTTAATGTAAATTTATGTATCTAAGCTGCTTTAGGGGCCAAATCCATAAAACACCAACAACACAAAGCACTTCTTCTACATAAAAGGACGTTCTTATTTTAATTATCCTTCTATGGGAAAATGAACTGTTAGAAATAAATTTTATTTAAAAAACAAAAGAATTTTCACATGACTTAGAGCTAAATCTTAATTATAAATATTGCGTTTTCGTCTTATTTTTCAAGTTAAAGTTGAATATTCACCCTGATACTATAGCCATATCCAATTCTACTGAAAGTGCAAGACTTTCAAATAAACACCAAAGAGCAACTGATTAAATCAAAGCAGAAAGTGATGGCAGGGTAATATAATGAGGTCAGAACAAGACCAGCCAATCAAAGGCGGAAAAGCATTTCCTGCTATATTAACAGCCAAAAGAGGAAACCAATCACAGAAACCTCGAGCCTTCTTTTGACAGTCACTGCAGTAAGAGAACCAATCCATGCACACCGGAGGTTGACAATAAGGCGGGACCGAAGGTTCATTGAAGAAATTCTTGAGGGTGCAGTTACTATGAACTTCGCACGCAAGTTAACACCACTCCAGTCACAAACACTGGCATGCCAAGTGAAAGGCGACCGTATGAATAATTTAACCCATAAGGGAGAAAAAACATGTTTACTAAAAACCGTTGTTCTGTCAAAAATGCAACGGTCATAAAGACCCTTAATTTCGAAAAGACCCCCTCTAAAGACAATTCCCAGGGACGCGGCGCGGGGACAGCGGAGCGCGGTGGCTCGTCGCCGAACATCGCAGGTTCCCTCCTAACGCCACGCACTGAGCGGAACCTTCACTGCCTGGCAGTCAAGAGCCGTCCACTCCGATCCGCGGTACTAGCGGGTCAGCGGCTCTCTAACACACATCCCGCGGGGTAGTTCCGGCCCCGGCGTTCGCACGCCGCAGCGTTGCACCGCCTCATCCCGCCGCAACACCACAAACTGGGGCTCGAGGATCACCTTGTAGGGAGGGTATTTATTTTTCAACGCGCTTTGCCTCCCGTAAGACATTTCAATGCATACTAAATTCAAACGTGCGGGAAATTTTCACTAAGGTTCCCTCACCCATCAATTAACCCCGGGCCCGAGGGGAAGGGAAAAAAAAAAAGGTAAACAGAGGCCGTACGCCAAGAACGGCCAGAACATCTCCTGCGCCATTCCCGGACGCCGCTTACGGCAAGGCCCCCTTACGGCAGCGTAAGCGGCGCTGCGAGCTAATCACAACACTGGGACGCAACAACATGGCGGCTGCGGGCGGGCGCTGCGCCGGCCGAGAGGGTTTACGCTACTCCGCCGGCGTAGAGTCCCATGCGATGGAGCGGCAGCGGCGCCCTCCAGCGAGCGTAAAGCGCTCTGTGAATGGCGAGGCCCGACTGACAAAGGGGAGGGGGGAGGAGGGAAGGGGGGGTAATAAACACTCGAGTCCCTACCGATTCCTCCTCCTTCTCCATCCCGGTGGGCATCTGGGGCACGGCCCGGTTGATGGAAACGCAGTCGTTGAGATCAGGCATATCCTTGCCGCGGTAGATGGGCAGCGGTTTGGCGGCGTCCAGCGCCCGCGCTCGGAAGGAGAGTTTACTCATTGTCTCCCCGCCTTACAGGAACAGCCCGGGCGGCGGCGGCGGGGCGGGCGGGGAGGGGGGGGAGGACTCCCGCCGCCTCCTCCACCTCCTTCCTCAGTGCAGCGCGGCCGGCCCGCTCCTCCTCCTCCTCCTCACTGCCCCCGGCCACAGCATGGGCGCCCACCCCGCCCGAAAACAGCCCCCCGCCGCCCGCGGCCGCTTCCACAGACTAGATCCGCCGCTCGCCCGCCCGATCCGCTCCCTGCGCCATGGCCAACATGGCGGACATTACCACAGCGGCGGCGAGCGATCCCGGCAGCCCGCGCGAGAGCGCGCCCCCGCCGCGGGGACGCGCCTCTCCCTCCCTCCCTTCTTCTCCCTTCCCCTCCCTCGCCTGCCCACCCACTCTCTCCGCGGCGCGGCCGGCCCGCGGGAGCGTGCTCAGCCTCGGGCCGCTCGGGGAAGAGGAGGCGGCGACCCTCGGTTGGCCGCTCCGCGCTCTCGCCTGATAGCAGGTGCCAGGTGCGCAAGTTAACCCGCGCCTCCGAGCGTGCTCCTCTTTCTCCGCGGCCGCGACACCGCGCTCGCTGGGCGTCGGGCTAAACACCGCCGCACCGAGCCGCGCGGGTGTGCAGAAGTGTGCGAGCCGCGAGGACGATGTCAGCCAGGACCACCGCCAGCACCGCCGGAGCCTGCACCAACACAGCGCTCTTATCCGGAGCGCTGCTAGCTCGCTTCCTCCAATTAGCCCGTCCCCGGGAGGTGCAAAAGGTCTATTCAATCTGCTCCCTGGGAGAAGCGATGAAGCCGGCTCGCCCAGGCTTCTTCACCGAGTCCCGCTCTCTCCCCTGACCAAAAAGCTCTGCAAAGGTCCTCGCCTGTGCGTTGAGGATGCTAATGGCAGCTGAGGGTTAATGGTTTCAGCCTGCCAAATGCAACAAGTGCACTTGAACCTGTCACCCAAACTCTCGGGTGGTTGATTTTCTCTGATTTCAAAAGTGTTTGAGTTTCTTAAAAATTAAACTTGTAAAATTTAACCAGGCAGCACATTTCCGAAACTCACGTGTGTGTTCCGTGCTGCGGAAAGACACAAGTTTGAGATGTAAGTTCCTGCGTTAGTTGAGTTTTCACGTTAAGGGGCTGACAGAATTGTTGGAAAGACAAGTAACAGTAATAGACTAAAATAGTTGAAGAACATCAACTGGGAAGGTAAATGACAACCAAAAAATGTAGGAACATTTGACGAAAACTATATAGATGACACTAGGCAGAGCATGATTAATTACGAAGCGAATGGTTTGGTGATTGCCAAGAGAGTTTAGGAAAGGAGATATTAAGTTAGTATGAACTGGCTGGAGAAAGTTCTAAAGAGGAAGGAAACTCACGTTAACTCAAATAAGTAACAGCTTATTGGGTTGACCCTAACCTCCTTTAGCAGAGTCCCTTGGTTACTCTTTAACCATTACAGTTTTTCTAAAACATCCCTGGGAAGAATGTGACATATTTTACCATTTTCTAATTAATATTCTGCCTAGCCCAGAAAAATTTAGATGGTTTGCTAGTCTTGACGAGAAAAAAATTTTTTTGACCTAGTCATTTCTATCAATATTTCACAACAAAAGTATCTCTTTTTCCACTCCCCTCCTTCTCCACTTGTCACATCCATTCTCCCCTCTTTCATACGCCTTCTCCCTTTTCTCTCTACCCTCCCTCCCCCAAAGATAAAATAGTGGACATGGACTGCATGGTGGTGTCTAAATAGTCTTAACCTGTCTAGCCCAGCAAGATTTTGAGCACTAGAGTGTTTTCCATTCACTATGTTGTTGGAAGCAATAGAGATGCCTTGACTCACTTCTTGTAAACAATACCTTCTTCAAGCTTATGGGCACTCCTGCTCTGAGTCTACCCTCTTGAGCAGTTCTAGTTTTCTGCAAGGAAGAAGATGTTGGGGGTGGGGGGAAATCAGCACTAAATTCAAGCCTCAAAGGTAGGAAGGTGGGGAGGGAAGGGGTTGAAGAACTTGGTCATCCAGGCTTTTACCTTGGTGCCTAGCACTTCTCAGATTCAGAAAGCATAACTTTGTCTAGTCCATATATTTATCGTTACTCTCTCAAGAAAGGAAACACTGAGTATCTACTTTTATGTTTATATATTCACATATATATAATTAATTGAACTCAATTAATTGAACTGCACTTTTTGTTATAACTTTGAGGAAACACAATTTTACTAATAAGGAGACTAAGGCTCAGTAAGAATTTGTCAAGTTTCCACACTAATAACTTTCACAACTGGGTTCAAATCCAGGTCTAACATGAGTCTAAAACTCTTCTCAGCATTGCCACTCTGCTATCCACACACTTTGGTTTATTGTTGGTTCAACATTCTAAAGTTGCTGATCCACATACTGAGACCTTCCCACTAATGGCTAATAGAGTGCAAGCCTAGAATCTAAAGATGCAATCACCTCAAAGAGAACAGGAACAATCTGCTGTTAGTCACTGTATCCCAGTTTTGTACATCACACATAGCAGGAACCTAGTATATGTTTGTTGATATATAGTCCCTGAAGAAAGTCAGTGATATCCCAATCCACTCCAGCGTGGAGGTCACATAACTTGTTGACCTGTCACTTGACCTAGATATTGTCACCAAATATGTGCTCTTACTGTGACCTACCAATTAAAGCAATTTAAAGTAACATTTCTGAAATCTGAAATTCTATTACAGAAACTGTTTTTTGCTGGAGTTGCTCTTGTTTTGTTGTTCTGTTATTTTGACCATGTAACTGATTTCTTCCCCAAATCTCCATTTTCCTCTTGCCCTGTAGGCAATGATTATAGAGCTGGGAATAAAACAGTTCGAGGCAAATAACACAATGGCTTTTCAAGTGAGACTCGGTCTGTGTTTTCTTGGCTTCCAATTCATTACCCAAACCAGAATACCTCTGTTTCACATTTGGAAAGTAGCTTTTATTTGCATGCAAATATTATTTTTCATAAAGTGAAGTTTATTTCTAATCTATTCATTGAATACATATATACTTGCCTGTGCTATAAACATAAAATATCTTTTCAACTTTTGAAGTAGATACTGTTATAAGACATCTGCATCAAAACTTGTTTCAAATGATTGTGCAGCCTAATATCCTGTTTTAATTTCCACATCCAATGCACTGAGTACAGTCATTCTAAAAATCAGTCCACTTCGAATATAGTCTGGATCAATTTCAAATGATATGCTTTTAGCCAAGTAAGTATAAAAATATAAACACCCAAGATTTAAAACCAGTTTTAAAGCAATATCAAAAATAAAAGCATAGTCTAAATGTAATCTAAATTAGAATAAATGTCAAATGGCAGTAAGAATTGGTATTATATTCCATTTCCCTGTTCTACAATCAGTGCAGACAGCTTCTAAATAATGAACAAATTACTTTTTGAAAGGAACCTTAAAACTAGTAAACACAGTTGCTATTCAGCTTTCTCAGAGTTTTGTAAATGTCACGTTCTTTCTAATTGGCTTCCTATTTCAGCAAACCCAATTGAAAGTTAATTGGGTTGGTATGTGAACTGCAAACCCACCCCTGCCCCATATAGTCCCAAGAATAAGCCCAGTACCAATAAAGCTTCCTTGTTTCCCATATGTAATCTGAACGTGGGGTCTGCATTCATTACAATCAACTGGGATCAGCCCTCTGGTTCCAGTGCCCTTTACTGAAGCAGTTCTGAATCTTTGAGACACAGGAATGGAGACTGCACTCAGAGCTGACATGCCAAACATCTACTTCCACCTTCATAGTCACCACGGGAGGAGCACTAAATAAAAATGTGTGACTGTGGCTCACTCTTAGCAGTGTGGCTCCTACCAGACCTGGTTGGAATCACAGGGTGCCACCTTGTGTATAAGCTGACAATTACTTCCCAGTTTCCACAAAGGAGACGGATAAACTAAAAAATCATTGGCCTCAATTTGTGGCTTTTTTCTTTAAGTACATTAAAGGAAACAGATTTGAAAACACACAACTTCAGAGGGTCTGAGACAATTTTGAATCACACTGAGTGTCTGTCTCATTTTTATTCCTTTCTGACTGGAAAACACACCCAGTGCCCCACACATGGAATAGATTGATGCCGCTCACTCAAGCTTTTGGATAGGGATACCAGAAATAAGTAACAGATCTTGTAACAGAGCTAATGAACCTGACTGGGGCAGTTAGCTATGCCTAAACAGTAAGTGAACTATATAGATTTTAGGACTTTGGATTTTTGGGGGGGCACTAGGTTCCATATAGATCATTAATATAATCCTACTTATTTTAATAAAATACATGATAGTGAGGTTTAACATGGCTGAGTTAGAAACAGGAAACAATAGCAACTCCAGGCCACAGTAGATAAAATAGGGTCCTTCCCGTTCCTGTTTCACTGACCTTGAATAATTCCACATTTCTAAATTCAGTGTGTCTGCCAATCACCTGAAGTCACTGTTACAGAGAACAATTGGAACTTTCATATCATTTTCAATCAGGAGTTGAGTGGAGGGTCTGGGGCTTTAAGAGCACAGGTGCACATCTGTTGGTTTAGCTCTCCTGTAACATCTATTGTCTCAGCTGCCTTCCCTGGCCTCCTCATCCAGTACATCTTTTTCTTCTTAAGAATCTCTGAAAGGTAACTTCCAACAAAGGTGGTTTCTTTCTCCCTGTGAAGGCAGTTTAGTCCTACTGATGCATTAGTAAGTCCCAAACAACTGAAGCAGGCTCAGAGCACTGAGCCCTGAGCCCCTGGGGTCCAAAATGTTAGATGAGAGGAGTCCACTGTTAGCAAACATGGGTTGCTATTGTAAATGTAGCTTCCCAGACCTATTTATTTCTCTCCTGCCAGTAAAAGGACTAATGTTTATATGCACAGACTTGTGAATAGAAAATACAGTTGGAATACTGAATCAAAGAAAATTGGTTTAATAACAATCACATCTTATTGATCTTATTTCATTTGTTCCCAAAAACAAAATGCCCTGTTTCCTAGGAAATGGTTTTGGTATTAGCATATTGAGAGCCCCTAAACAAAAGCTTCCAATATTAGCATATTGAGAGGCCCCTAAATTCCAAGGTACTTGTTAGGAAGCAGAAAGGAAAGCAACTTTATGTCTCCAAGTTAGAAGACAGGTCTCCTTGTCTTTCATCAGCTATTAAAGGTGACTTGGCAGAGGAAATAAAATCCAAATAATTACCTAGATACTTATTGGCTCACTCATACCTCATACCTTGTTTTAGAAAGGATTTCAGGTTGCTTTTTAAAGTGGCTAAAATGTGCTAGATTAGCATTTGGGCTTTAAATTTCCTATTAATACGAAATTTCTTTGTCATGTGAAAATAGGACACCTTATCACTTTCACAGTTCACAATGTTCATTAGATCAAATGATTATTTAGGAGATTTATACTTGTTCCTGCTCCTAACTGGAATATTCCAAGAATCTCATAAATAGAGCCATAAGTGGTATAAAGGTATCCTTAGAATAAACACAAAAGGGGCATTTCTTAAAGTGACTCCACATAAGCTTGTTACAGGGTAGGGAGTACCCCTCTCCCTACCCTGTAACAAGCTGATGGCATATAAAATCCAGCACAAACCTGAGGGTTAGAATGGACATGGGCAACTAAGCTTATGAGTGCCACACATGCAGGTCTGGGAGTTTGAATGGACTCCATGGCCTATGGGCAATCCTTCCTGAATAGCATTTTCCTCTCAACTTTCTCCTGATAAACAGTGATGCTGAGTGCTCAAAATTGTGCCCTACTACAATTACCCAAAGTGTGGCTCTTTTCAGTATCCAATTAAAGGCAGAAATATATACCTTAAATGACTGCTATGGAGGATAGAGTCAGGATTTTTTTTCTGCAAAGAAAGCAGCTTAACAAAGACCTGTGACTGAATAGAAAACTTTCCCTCCTGCTCTTGCAGGGCCAAGTGGAATTTTGACTTTACATAAACAAGCTGTGTGTTGCTACCTCTGGCTAGATGACATTTGAGGAGTGGAGTAGGGATGGAGATTGGTGTTCTTGCCACCTATATCCACTGAAGATTGTCCTCTAGCTGGTGACAGTAGCTATTACTTGCTGTCTTCCAGAGCTTATATTGAACCTTTTATTTGTAAAGATTAATTTTATTTATTTATACATATAAGAGTTGTGGTACAGGCCAGAGGTGTGGGGGTTGGGGTGAGAGGATTCACCAGAGACAGAGTGAGAAGCAGATCAGGCAGACCTACTGAAATATACTGCTGAGGGGAGCAGTGAGTAAGACAGGAGAGATCTGCCTTGCCATATGGGTTAGCTCCCTGGCCGGGGATCAAACTCATGCTACAGTGGCTGGCGATAGCTTGATAGTGCTGAGACTTAACCCCTGTGCTAATAGAGAGTCCCCATAATGAACATTTTACTTAGGAAGGGAGGAATTAGAGCTTTCATTGCTTGTTCTCACAGGTAGCTTTTATAGCCTTGTTGGTTGTGTTAAGGCAGGTTTTGAAGGAAACAGAACTTCAGAGTATCCTCTGTAAGAGGAAGACATCAGGTCTTCCTACTCAAAGTCACACAGGGGATGCCTTTGTGCCAAGTCCCCCATCCTCCCACTACACCAGCATTCCTTTGCAGCACTGGGTATTCCCTGCTAGGTGTAGTACACAGGCCTGTGTACTAGATGACCCAGGCCTTTCATTTAAGGATGACTCCATGGACAAAGGGCCCCCAAAAGTGATCATTGGCTTGAAGGTCAATGTTCTCCATCCACTGATGCCACTGTTTTTGGAGCAGCAATAGTTTGATAGAAAACTTGCTGCTTGAAAGGTCTATTGACTTTCTTGGTGGTGAAATGTCCTACATAGTATTTTAACCCATGTATGCAATAGCTCCAGCTGCTTAAGATGTGTCTGAATGGTTAACCAAAGGAAACAATACTTGAGACCTATTTTAGTCATAGATATCAGTCAGAATATTCTACCAAAATATTCCCTCTTGTGAGGGAAATGAGAATGCAGAGAAAGGTAGTAGTAAAATCTTTACTTTTTGCTTTCTAAATCCTTTTACTGAGTAATCCTTTTGCTGCTGCTGATGATGAAGATGACCATGATGAGATAAGTGGTTTTAAAACACTCATTTTAAGGAATTAAAATCAGAAAACAGAGCACATGTGGGCTACGGAGAGAAGGATAGTTTTTCTCTATGCTATGACCTTTTATATAGCTTAACCTGTGATTTTGTGAAATAGATATAATGTTCCTATGTCACTGACTCCTTATGAGAAGTAAAAGATAACCTGATAAATTAATGAACACAATGACTGATAATGAATGGCAGAGGCCCAATCAATTTTAAAACTGTTTCCTTTTTCTTTCCTCTGACTAAGCCTCTTACATGGCTTGAGGGAATTAAAGTCAAAACAATAGCACATAAAAGATGATCTTAGAGTTTCTACTCTGGATTATAGTTTATTTTAAACTCTTTAATTTAAAATTAAATGGAGTACTCCTCCCCATTCCCCAATCATTCCCTGTTTGAATATCATGGCCAGAAGACCCTGCCAAAGAGAGAACACTGTTCATCATGGGTAGATCCTTCAAAATCAGATCCTGATCTCACTGCTCACCTGTGACTATGGAGGTACCTCTCTTTTTCTTTCTCCTTTTCCTAGTAAACCTGTCCTTTTAAAATGTTAAAGCAGGGCCTCCCAGGTGGCACAGTGGGTTAAGCAACACACTATGAAGCAAACCGCTGGCCAGGGAGGGAAACACATGGCGCAGCAGACCTCTCCTGCCTCGGCCTGCTGCTCCCCTCAGCAGTGAACTTCCGTTGATCTGCCAGTTCTGCTCCCCGCTCTGTCTGTGGTGAATCCTCTCACCCCCCACACCTCTGGCCTGTACCCCAGTGCTTGTATGCGTAAATAAATAAATCTTTAAAAAAATAAAATAAAATGTTAAAGCAAAAAAATGAGATCTTCATTAAGGATGGACACATTTATATCTAAATACTAAGTCAGGCTCTCTAAAGTCTGATTTATTTTTCATTTTGTAAAAATTATCTTCAAAAAATGATAAGATGAATTGAATCACATGACTTAAGACCCAGATTTGAGGGGAATGATCTGCTTTTCCTTTTTTCTTTTATCTTACCCTTCCTCCTTCTTGTCTTTCCTTCCATTCCCTTCTTATATTAAGAAGTTCTAAAAGCTAATTTGTAAAAGTTCAAGTTTCTCTCTGAATAGCATCATGGGTAGCTCCTGTTCAAAATCAGAACAAGTTGGGCTACTTACCCATGAAAAATCTCATCATAATCCATGAACTAGTTTATGTCTGAATTTGTGTTCATCTGTTAAATAATGCTACCAAGTCACAAGTGAGATCATAAAGGACATTAGGCGTCAAAATGTAACATTATTAGGAGGCCTTCTGAAGAATTACAAATGTTTGAAAAGCATGTGTCTGATTGTTTTCAATTAATCTGTTATATCTACCTGAAAAACCAGACATCCCTCAGAGTCAAACCTGGTGACTGGAGTGAGCCATCTGAATAGATGCTTTCTTTTCTTTCCCATTTCTCCTCTCTCTTCTTCTGCCCTCCTCTCTCCTCTTTTACCTTCCTCACCTCATCTTACTCTCTCACTCTTTGTCATAGAGGAAGGAGATAAGCTTTCCCAACTTTTTGCTTCAAAGGATCCTAATCATTTGGATGTTGAACAGTTGACCCTTGTACAACATGCAGCTTAGAGACACCAAACAGCCTCCCCACCACTGAAAATCCAGGTATAACTTTTCTCCCTCAAAATTTACTAATATCTTGCTATTGACTGGCAACCTTACCGATAACTTGGATAATTAACACATATTTTATATATTATATGTATTATACACTGTATTCTTCCAATAAAGTGAGCCAGAAAGAAAAATGTTATTATAAAAATAAAGATGAGAAAAATGCATTTACAGTACTTTGTTGTATTTATGGATACCAAAAGTTTATATCATGTGTTTAAAAGAAAATCCTCAGATAAATGGACTCATATAGGTCAAACCCTAGTTCAAAGGTCAATTGTTTATTGGTATACTTATTAAGCCAGGTTAATGGCTTATTTACCTTCTCTCCTATTTATTATCCATTGATATTACTTAATTAAGAGAAAAATATTGGAACATAAGACTTGGTTTTACTAAGCTTTTTTGACTCTTGGGAGATAAGAAAATTCTCCAGACAAAGTCAAAGAAAGACCAATAGCCATTCTGCTTAGTACTGGCAGCAGTGATAAGTGCCCACATATGTGGCAAGATATTTATTCTCCACAAATTTACGAGCCATTCTGAAGGCATTCCACTTAAACAAAATAGGGTTTTAAAGCTTGTTTTTATTTTTAATTTTAGCATTGCCTTTAGTCTTTACAGGTTTTGTCACTCTTAGTTACTTTATCCCAATCAGAAATAATTTGCCACTATGTGAAATAGTAAGAAGAGAAGGAATAGCCCCAAAGTATTTAGAATTAAGAGTGTCAACTTCATTTTCATTCCCAAACCAAAGATTTGTTTCCCAAGGCAGAAGTAGACTCTTGCTCACACTGGTACAGCTAGTAGCCCAGAGCAGGCAGGGTTATTGAATTCTCTTCTGCCCTGTTGCTTGATCTATAACAATAAATTCCCAGGGTGGCTGCACAATTAAACACAACGTGATCACTATCACAGCAGGCCCAGCTAGATATGGATATACAACGTGATCACTTACCCAGCAGGCACTGTTCAATATGGTTAGACAACATGATCACAGCACAGCAGGTCTTTTTCAGTACAGATTCCTAACATGGCCATGACTAACACACCTGATAACTTCCATGTATCCAAACTATAACCACCATTTTACAGGGACAGATTGATGGTGACATGACATAGAATACCTACCCCACAAGCACACAAGTTATAGATACCCTGCACATGATTGTTTAGCACAGCAGGTTTAGCTGTACAGAAATTTGCCACAGCAGCGTAGAAACAGAAATGGCCCTTCCAGTGGGACTGCTAACATGGCAGGCAACATTCTGACATTAACACTTATTAAGTGCTGATAAGCAAAAGCATCACAATGAACAAAAGATCTGTATTTTAAAAATATGATAACAAAAAGAGCAAACTGCCTCGTGTGGAGTGTGGATTTTCCTGCATCCACATCACCAGTGCCTCTGGCAGCAGAGGATGCATTTATTTTTTTTTTAAAGATTTATTTATTTATGCATACAAGCACTGGGGTACAGGCCAGAATCACGGGGGGTGAGAGGATTCACCACAGAGAGCAGGGAGCAGAACAGGCAGATCAACAGAAGCACACTGCTGAGGGGAGCAGTGGGCACAGCAGGAGAGGTCTGCTGTACCTTATGGGTCCCCCTCCCTGGCTGGCAGCAGGGATCGAACTCGTGCTGCAGTGACTGCGGTTTGCTTCATAGTGCGTTGCTTAACCCACTGCGCCACCAGGGAGGCCCTGCATTTGATTATTATCCTGCTATTCTCATTAGTGCACATCCATCTGATGGAAGGTGCGGTGTCTCAGCTGCTTTGATGTGTGTGAAAATACACCAACTTCTGCATATAATGTTAGCAATGGTTGTGTAGAATAAAAGAGAGGAGATTTTTAGGCAAATAAAAGGAATAATTTTTCCCCAACTTTAAAGAAGCAAATGGATTTGCAAATTTGAAATCAAATTAACAGCAAGGAGAATAATTATTTTAGCAAATACCTTTTCATTTACTTTTAAATGATGTTATTCCCATGGATTCCAATTTGGCTGATCTGGAATATGGCCCAGAAATGTACATTTAACAAACATGCCAGGTGATTCTGCATCAAAGTAATTTTTAGATAGCTTCGTCCTACTGGTTCTTTCTTTCCTCATCTTTTCTCTAATTTTCATCTTCTTCTTTTTCTCTCCCTATATCTCCCATTCTTTCTCCTTTTCTTTTCTTTCCTTGGCCCTGTAATTCTCCCTTTTTTTCATTTTTCACTTTCTTTAGGCGTGGTTGGCATAAAGAGGTTGGTTGGAGTGTCACGAGAAGAAAGACAATCCTGCCAATTCCACATGCCTCAAGCCAAGTTCCAAAACAGTGTAAGGTCTAGTCATTGTATCCACTGTGCTCCTTTGAATGTAACACACAGATCATACCACCTAATTTAATTTTCTGTAGTCATGCTTAATAGAAGACCACCAGGAATCAAGAGAAGATGAGCAGAGTTCTCAGACTGAGCCTGCCATTACCCAACTTGGCTTCCACCAACTAAAAGGTACTTCATTAAAAATACTTGTAGCAAATCTGGGATTGGTTTTAATTTTGCACTGATGGTTTCTATGAATAATAAGGCTCTAGTATTTGTGGTTATCCATTTCCTCTATCTTGATTCTCCATATATTTACTGGTTGCTTGGTTTTGTTTACTTCTGCTATGGACTTTGTTTACTTCTGCTATGAACATGAGTGAAGCAATATGGTTTGAAGAACCCTAATTTAGGAAGCCTATATCGACATCTGGCCCTGGTCTTAGCTAACCGGTGGTCTTGAACAACTCCTGGACATCTGCGGTCTCATTGCCCATAACTGTGAAGTGAGGGGATTATCTCATTTAGTTCCAAAATTATAGAGAATAAAAACCTTATTAATCTTCTATAGTGCTCCAAGATACAGAAGGCTATGTGTGACTTATAACAAATTCTTAGAAACAGGATGATTTTTAACTTTAAAAAAATCAAAAGTTCCCAAAGGACACAAAAACACTAATCCAAAAAAATACCTGTTCCCCAATGTTCATTGTAGCACTATTTATAATAGGTAAGACCTGGAAACAACCCAAATGCCCAAAAGTAGATGACTGGATCAAGAAGATGTGTCACATATACACATTGGAATACTTTTCAGCAATCAAAAATGATAAACTAGGGCCTTTTATAGAAACATGGATGGAGCTAGAAGGAATTATACTCAGTGAAATAAGTCAGAAAGCAAGAGAAAAATATCGGATGACTTCACTCTTAGAAGAAATGTAAAGGAACAACAACGACAAAAACATAAATAAATAATAATAATATTAAGCGAGAGCTCAAGGAAATTAACAATTACAACCAAAAACAAACAAACAAAAAAACCACAACAAGAACAAAAGGACAAAGACAAACCAAAGGGATAGTTGGGGGGCAGGAGGGGTAGAGACCGGGATTAGGGCAGAAAAAGCACAAGGGTCTGAGGTGATGGTGCACAGGTGAAATGGTGGTGGGAATTCCCTGGGGACTACAAGTGATGTCAAACATAATTAAATAAATCTTAAAAGAAAAAAAAATCAAAAGTTGCAGTATGTGATAGAATCAGAATTAAATGGCTGCCAAATGTCCTGCTGTTTTTGTTAGACCATAATCAAAGGTAGTCTGAATGGTAAAAATGTAAACTTAAAAAGCAGTTAATATTTTAAGTTAAACTACTGGTTTCTTACATTTTCTTATTAGTAAATAGATATTTATTCCAAACATCACTACCTTTTAAAGCTATTTCTAGAAAGCTTTTTAAAAAGCGTTTTAAAAATTAAACAATCTGAGGGGCCTCCCTGGTGGCCCAGCGGGTTAAGCAATGCACTGTGAAGCAAACCGCAGCCACTGCAGCATGAGTTTGATCCCTGCCAGCCAGGGAGCGGACCCACATGGTGATGGTGTGGCAGACTTCTGCCTCGCTCGCTGCTCTCCTCAGCAGTGTGTTTCAGTCAGTGTGTCTGTTCTGCTCCCCACTCTGTGTCTGGTGAATCCTCATCTCCCACGACTCTGACCTGTACCCCATCTCTTGTATGTATAAATAAATAAATCTTTTTTAAAAATTAAACAATCTGAGTAGATTAAAACATTGACTTTATTATTACCACAGCCCATATTTAGAAACCTTGACTAATACAAGGAAAAATATTTTTTCTCAATGCTTATAACAAAGATGAGAATATGATTTAGAATTGAGGATTTCTTAGGCATGAAGTATAGAGGGAGGAAGGGAGGGAACTGCAGAGAGGGAAGAAGGGGAGGGAGAGAATTAAGCTTAGGGAATGATAGCAAACACCCGCACTATATTAGAGACTTTTAATTCAATTTAATTTAACATAACACTTGAGTAACTTCTATGCCCAACCTAGGAGCTGAACATGGAAGGGTAAGCAAGAGAGACATGGTCTTTGCCCACATTTAATCCTGTAACAATCTTTAAAAGTCTATATTATTGACCCAGGTTCTTTGCACTGCTCACTTTGCATTTCATTACAATTCATGAAGTTTAAAATGCTGACTTTCATCTCTCACAGGATATAAACATACCTTTCCTTTTCTATTCTGTACCAGTATTGGTGATGACTTAAATACTATTGCATAGAGAGTTGTTCAGGATCTATAAAGCAAGTATTGCTTCCTTTTATTCAATCAAAAAATTGTTAAGATGATTAACCTCCAACTTTTACCATCTATGCAGACAGAAAAGTCAAAAAGGTTTAATAGCCTGAAATTTCCTTGGATTTCATAGAATTCATTTTTATTTTTTGATTGTGATAAAACATACAACATAAAACTTAACATCTTAACCATTTTTAAGTGTGTGCTTCAGTGTTGTTATATTCATGTTGTTGTGAAACCAATCTCCAAAACTTTTTCTTCTAATAAAACTGAAATTGTATCTATCACACAACTTCCCATTCCCCCCACCTTTACCCACCCCCACCCCCATCCCAGGCTCTGGCAACCACCATTCTACTTTCTGCTTCTGTGAACTTGTCTAATTTAGATACTGGAATCATACAATATTTTCCTAGTGACTGGCTTATTTCACTTAGTGCAATATCCTCAAAGTTCATCCATATTGTAGAATGTGTCAGAATTTTCTTCCTTTTTTCAGGCTGACTAATATTCCATTTATGTTTATATAACATTTTGTGTATCTAGTCATTTGTCATTAATATTTGGGTTGGTTTCTCCTCTTGGCTATTGTGAATAATGCTGTTATGAGCATGGGTTTACAAATATTTCTTTGAGACTCTCTTTTAAATTCTTCCATATTCAAAAGTGTAATTGCTAGATCATATGGCAATTCCATTTTTAATTTTTTCAGGTTCCTTCTCCACCTGTTTTTCATAACCGATATCCCTTTTACATTCCTCACTAGTGCACAAGGACTCCAGTTTTTCTATCACTAACATGTAAATTTTCCATTTATTTTTAAATAGTAGCCATCCTGATGGGTATGAGATGATAGCTTACTGTGGTTTCATTTCCTTAATAATTAATGATGACTAGCATCTCTCAGATGTTTGTTGGATATTTGTGTATCTTTGGAGAAATGACTATTCAAATAATTTGCCCATTTTTTAATAAGATTACTTGGTTTAACATAATTTGCTTATATAAGCTTTGGTCATTAATATAGCCATTTCACACATTTTATAAAATTTTAGATTCACAATAACCCTGTGGGGTTGACAGGTAGATGTTTTTCCATCTGCAATCACAAAAATTAATAGAAAAACTAAACATATTGTCCAAATAACCACTAATAGGCAGGACCAAGAGTTCTTGTGTTGACTTCTTTGTCTTTGAACATTTAAAATATGTAGAATGTGTAACCAATAGAAAGAGCATGGAATGAATTTAGGTTCACCCATTAAAGTATCATAAAGAAGAAAAACAATCTAGATGTTAGAGATAAGTTTTCTGGTGTTTTGTGGGTGTGATTTTCATGCCCCACTGTGCTATATATATTTTCTTTCTCAAGATATCAGAGCCAGGAAGCCACTGTTAATAGGAATGTTTCTTTTCTAAAGGATGAATTAGATCTATTTCAGTGACCTTCTATCTGCATGCAGAGGATGGTGAAACCAGGAAAGTAGTGGAAAGGAACCCTAGAAAATTAAGACTTCCCTTTTCCATGACCTAGGGACCATTCAGTGTTCTTTTTTAAAAATATATTTTTATTGAGTTAACATTGATTTCTAACATTATATAAATTTCAGGTATACCATATTGTGATTCTACACATGTAAACAGTACATCACGATCACCACTGAAAATCTAGGTTCCATCCACCACTGCACACTTGATCCCTTCGCCTGCTTTTTGCCCCCAGCCCCTTCTCCTCTGTTAATTGCCAATCTGCTTTCTGTATTTAAGAGTTTTCTTGTTCATTTGCTTTCTTTATATTCCACCTATGAGTAAAAGGATGTGGTAATTGTCTTCCTCTTTCTGATTTAATTCCCTTAGCATAATACCTTCTAGGTTCATTCATGTTGTCACAAATGGCAACACTTAACTTTTTAAGGTTGGGTGGTGTTCTTTTTTTTTAAAGATTTATTTTTTTATTCATACAAGAACTGGGGTACAGGCCAGAAGTGCGGTGGGGGGGTGAGATGATCCACCAAAGACAGAGTGGGGAACAGAACAGGCAGATCTTGACTGAAATACACTGCTGAGGGAAGCAGTGGGCGAGGCAGGAGAGGTCTGCTGCGCCATGTGGGTCACCCCCCCCAGCCGGCAGCAGGGATTGAACTCGTGCTGCAGTGGTTGCGGTTTGCTTCGTAGTGCATTGCTTAACCCACGGCGCCGTCAGAACGGGCCCTGGGTAGTGTTCTATTATGTGTGTGTGTGTGTGTGCATCTTTTTCAGTAGGATCATTGTTCTTAGTTGGGGAGTGTGTAAATAAAGGTCTAGAGTGCCAAGCACAGCACTGTTTATCATGTATCTTGATCTATTTGATGCTCTATGCCTGGCTGACTTTTTGTAAGAAATTGGGTGACCTCTCCATAAATATTAGACAAAAGATATACTGGCTGGGAATCTTTAAACTTTCTGAGAGTGTATTTCTGTTCTGGAATAAAGAGGGAATATTGGGGAGGAAGAAAAGTGTTGCAAATAGTTTCTTTTCCAAAGACCATGTTCTGGCAACATTCCCCCTTTTCATAGCATTCATTCAGCCCAACATTCTGTAAGCCTACTATACTTTTACTAAGTAAGTGAAATTTTCTACTACATGCCATGATGACTCAAAAAGAAAGTATCTACCCCTAGTGCCTACTGTCTAGTAAAGGAGATAAGATATACACAGTTCATCATGGTGCAAAATAGAAACTGATAGGTATCTTAAAAGAAACTCACATAAAATACTATGGGGAGAGAAATTATGAAAAGATCACTTCTGGTTGATGGGCATGGAAGTATGTCAGAGAAAGCTTTAGGGAGAAATAGTCTCTAAGCCTTGAAAAATATGTAAACAGGTAGAAATGGACAACAAGTTCATTCAGGTAGTTGGTGCAAACCCCTTAGTCTGATATTTAAGGTCTCCATTATTGGCCCATTCAGCATGAGCAGAAGCATGAAGGGGGAGTGTGTGGGATGCATCCCAGAATCACAAACCTGAAAAGAGGAAGCATGGTGAGTGGAAAGATCTGGAAACAGTTGATAAATCTAGTTCTGATCCTGTCTACTAACAGTTATTTTGTCAAAGTGCTCAGTTTCTCACATTCTTGGGTTTTCTGTTGTTCAAATGGCAAAACATCTACCTGCCAACTATCCAGGGTTAAAATATAGTTAGGTGTGTGAATATACTATATAAGCTACAAAGAACTTGTTTGGTATACAACTTTGTATGACTATACAGTGTACAAGCATAAGGAGTCCTGATGGATCCCCAATTAAGGGGTCTGCACCAGCTATGGGAATGAGAGCCAGAAAGTCCTTCACCGAGAATCTCACTGCTTGCCAGGACAGTCCATTTACTTCATTTACGCAATATGCTATAACCTGGCTCTCTATCTATGTACAAACCTTGTATAAGCTGTATACCTTTGACTTTATTAAGCTTTCTACAGCTTCAAAGTTTTGAACAGCCTTCCTTGTTTTCCTCCACTGTAGGCTGTGAATTTGTGCTCTAGCCCGCACATTGGGGCACCACTTCAGTTTCTTGTTCTTACAGCCCTCACACTAGGTCATCCCACCCTGGCTTCATTGACTCCTCTAGAATAAGACTCAATACTGGGGCCTAGAATCCACTTCTCACATCACCTTGAAAAAACTTCCCTCCTCATATAAATGAAAAACAAATTACTTAAGGATGGGTATATTTATACATGACAATGTCTCAAAGACTCTGCCCCAAAGTTTAATTGCATTTGGTTCTAAAATTTCTGTTGATTTTTATTTTACGGTGAATGTTTTGTTTCTCATTAAAATTGGATTATTTGAAAAATTAAAACCACTCAAAATAAAGATAAAAAGAATTCCTTGTTAATGGTGACCACTTCATTCCTGTGGCCCACCCATTAACTGTTCTCAATTGAGGCACCATTTCTCCAAGATCAAATACTTTTGTCTGGACTCCTACTGATTTCCTAATTCCAGTGGTTTCCTAACTAGATGCTCTTGTTCAATCTTGTCTACTTCCCACCGAGCCCCCACAATGGTTCCAGAGTGGATATTTCTGAAGGCAAAGGAAAGACAAATTTTTTATGCCTTTCTTTTGCTTCCTTAGCAGGGCATACAGTCCTTTATGACCTCTCTCCTACCATTTCTCCCCCGCAGTCACTTTCTTAGCCTACTACCCACATCCTGTAAGTCACACCACACACCCACTGCATGCCAAGCTGGACCATGCTCTGTTATAATTTTCTTTTTCATATGCTACTCGCTGAACATTCTGTTCAGTACTCTCGTATTCTGCTTTCAAGTCTTGTGTCTGTCAGTCCCTCTCTGTGAAGACATCCTCATGGGAATAGGCCTCCTATTTCCCCCCCCCCCCCCACCATCAGTGATTCAGGCCTTCTCTCAGCACTTCATGCAAAATTAACTCTACTGGACATTATTCATACTGTGTTATCACTGTTTGTTTGCTCATCTGTCTTTTCACTCAATCCTGAGGCTTTTATTTTTCTAAGCTCTGACATCGAGGACAGGTAAAGCCCATGAATAACTGTTAAATGAATGAGAAATGTAACTCAGTCCTTGACTCTAGATATGATCCACAGACCTTAGTTCCTTTTCACTCTTTCTCCTATCCCCTATTCTGTTTAAGCTGAAAAAGTGTAATTTCAACTTTAGCTCAAATCATGTCACCATATGGGGACTCCAACCATAAATGTCTGTTTAGGGTTTCATATTACCAGTCACAATGAAGGGGTCATTTTCTATTTTTAAGCAGTCTAAAATGAAAAAAAAAAAATCCTTACAACCATCACTACATTTCATCCTCTTGCTTGAACCAACCTTTCCACTACACACATACTTTGGAGAAAAATGGTTTTGTCATATTCATTCCTACTCCTGTCATATTCATTTCCACTCCAGAAGTAGTGACAGAAAAGAAAAATAGAGGTGATCTGCCAATCAATTTAATTTAGAAATTCAGCTCAATACTGGATGATTTCTCTGTGCCAGGTTAGGTGCGATGTAGGTCTTTGCACATGTTCTCTCTTTTTGGTATTTACCTGGTTCATTTACATTGGTGAGATTTTCCAGCATTGGTACAGCTGACAATTTGGGTCAGTAAATATTTGTTTTAGGAACTTTCTGATGCACCTTAGGGTGTTTAGCCTTATCCCTAACCTCTACCTACTGGATGCCAGCAGCACCCTCACTCTAATTGTGACAACCAAAAATGTCGCCCAGATATGGCCAATGTCTCTCTGGGGGACTAACTCACCTCTCCTTGATAATCATTGATGTAACTGATTCCTGTTCATTCCTCAGATCTTAACTAAATATTGCCACAGCCTCCTTTAACCCCTCAGTAAACCAAATGCTCATTACATCTTCTTATAACTTTGTAGACCATTCCTTTATAGTATGGTATGCATCAAGTTTGCAATTACACATTTATTAGCATGTTTACTGCTTATTATTTTTCTCCTAGGCTAAAAGATCCATGAAACTTGCATCTGTTTTGCATACTGTTCCAAACGCTATCCTTGGCAAAGTATCTGACTCATATTCAAAACCTTATAAATCAATGATGTGCAACAGAGAGAACAGGGGTGCAGAGGTTGGGGATTGCCCTCAATAGCAAAATTCAAGAACATTAACAGGCAAAATAGGTATGAACCATTGACCCAGAAGTATCTAAGGAGCAATGTAGTTTAAGGGCGTGGGAATTTTTAAATAATATTCTTTCGGTATAATTGAAGGACAATGAAGTGTAGTGATGAAATTAACATGGTAGGAAAGTCTTTGATGAGACACAATGCGGGGATGAAGCAATGGACACATGCAAACATGGAATCTACATCTGTAAGAACTGTGCCTGGAGGCTTGTGCCAGGAAGGCTCTGAGTCTCATTTAATGGACTATACAAAGGATTTTACAGTATCATCCATGTCTGGATGGCAAGAATCTGTCTGTATGAAAAGCAGTAGCAGCAACTGTGATACAAGAGAACCTGGGTCTGGGAGAAGCTAGAGGAACATGTGTGGACTCCAGCCCCTGTTTTGGATACATTTTGTATCTAAATTCAAAACAAAGGACTTTAGTCCAAATGCCTAGTATTATAAAGCAGTAATACTGTGTATGTCCTACAGAAGCTTCAGAAGTGGGGTTTATTCATCCAATGGTAGGGATCTGCAGTACCATGTCATCTACAGGGAATGATGTGATTGGTTACATACACTCTAACACATCTGTTCAAGATTAGTTTTGTTGACTTCTAATTAGATTTCTTTTTTTTTAAAATAAATTTATTTATGTATACAAGCACTGGGGTACAGGCCAGAAGTGTGGGGGTGGTGAGAGGATTCACCACAGAGAGCAGGGAGCAGAACAGGCAGATCAACAGAAGTACACTGCTGAGGGGAGCAGCGGGCACAGCAGGAGAGGTTTGCCACACCATGTGGGTCTCCCGCCTGGCCGGCAGCAGGGATCGAACTCGTGCTGCAGTGGCAGCAGTTTGCTTCATAGTGTGCTGCTTAACCCACTGCGCCACCAGGGAGGCCCGAATTCTAATTAGATTTCTAATATGTCTAGTTTAGCCCAGTATCCTCAAACTTTTTGGTCTTTAGATTTTTTATGTTTTAAAAAAGTACTGAGGCTCTTCAAAGAACTTTTATAATAAGGATTCTATTTATTAATATTTACCATGCTGAAAATTAAAACTCAGAAACATAAAAAATATTGATGTATTAAATCACTTAAAAATGGAATTTCTTTTGGGGCCTCCCTGGCGGCGCAGTGGGTTAAGCAACGCACTATGAAGCAAACCACAGCCACAGCAGCACCAGTTTGATCCCTGTCACAGGCCAGGGAGGGGACCCACATGGCATAGCAGACCTCTCCTGCCTCGCCCGCTGCTCCCCTCAACAGTGCGTTTCAGTCAGTCTGCCTGTTCTGCTCTCCACTCTGTCTCTGGTGAACCCTCTCACCTCCCTGGACTCTGGCCAGCTCTTGTATGAATAAATAAATAAATCTTAAAAAAAAGAAATGGAATTTCTTTTGATATGTTGTTCTGGTTGAAGAAGATGGGGAAAAATTCAGTGTAACCCAAATAAGTGGTAGGTAGAGAAAAAATGAGTACCTTTTTCAGCAAATTGTTGATATAAATGATATATTTTTTGATAAGTGCAAGATATACTAAAACTCAAAAACTGGTAGTTTCTTAAAAATTAGTTCAATGTAATGTATGAAATCATATAAAACCATATTTTTGCTCCACTAAACATCCATTCTGCTATCTTGTCCTTTGAATGGACCCAGGCATGGTTTTGTAATATCATATATTTGGTAACTTCGAGACTATGGTTCCTGAGTATGCACATATTCCAAATATCCACACATTTTTTTCTACAGTATAAAAATTAAATATTTAATAGTATCACTACAGACACTATCAGAAAAGTGTTTAGGTATTGAGAAGCTGTCAAGTTTATGTTGACAAATACAAGTTTTCCAAAATTAATAATTTTAGAAGTGTTTTGAAAGCTTGTATTTTATCATTGGCAACAAATATCATCAACTATTTTCCTCAGTAGTGATGGGACCATTTTCAAAAAAAAGTCTACAAAGTAACCATGGGGGGAAAATGATAGTTTAGCTCACAAATCAATCACACAAATGTTTTTCTTTAAACTACATTATACTTTGGCACAGAGTGCTTTATGCTTACTGTCCAAGGTGTCAGATTGAATATTAAAGACACACACTCAACAGTCAAGACTGAATGAAATGAGTAATTTTCACTGATCTTCCAAGACCTTTTAACTCAAATCCATCTTCCTTCCCCCACCCCCTCGCGCCTCCTCCTACCCCTTCCCTCTTCTCTTCCTTCTTTTTTCCTGTGAGCTTGTGGAAATAAAGAATATAATGACTACTGCCTGGTGTGGCCATCTTGATTGTGCAAAGGAACCAGCAAATTTACCAGCTGTTTTCTTCATGCCATTAGTACAAATGCCAATATAGCAGCAAAGGCAAATAGCATCTTAGTAATAGCATGGAAATAGTTGTAACCTTTCTAATCACCCAAAGTGTCTTGCAGTCTACCAGGTTTCTGCAGACCACTCTTGAAGAACAGCTATTTCGATGACCTGCTACAAAACTTCCCAAGACCTTCTGCAACACTCTGGTATTAGCCTCCAGGATAATGCAACCAGACAATACACTTGTAAAGCAGTATAAGCCTGAAAGGAAAATGGCTCCAAATCTACCAGATGAGCAAGAACATGGGACAGAAGAGACTCAGCTATAGATAAGCATTTTTCTGTTGTAAAGTGTTTGCACACAAACATTATGGTGGTGCTGACTGTAAAATCTGCTTTTCTTTGCCTAAAGTATGGTTCAAGAACAGTCACAATGGTTGCTGTATGTCTGTAGTTTCCTCTAATTGGTATGTTATTCTCATTTCTGACAGTATCTGCAGTGATACTATTTAATGTTTAATTTTTTATATTGTATAAAAAATGTGTGGCTATTTGGAATATGTGCATACTCAGGGACCATATTCTCTAAGTAACCAAATATATGATATTATAAAACTATGGCTGGGTCCAAGCAAGTCTGAAGTGCTTTTGAAGGGGAATGCAACAGACATTCAGGGAGGAGATGTCTTATTTGCAACTGGAATTTATATTTTGACACAAATTTGGTTACTTTCCACCTATTGATTTGAGTCTTATTTCGGGTCAATTTCACTGAAGCTTTTCTTTTTCCAGGATATTTATGGGAGTGTTCAGTGGGTAGTTAATAAATGCTGATGACATCTCAGAGAGGATAACTTTGTAAGACACTTATTTGGGACAGTGGGCCTTATTTTAAAAATGAAGAGCATAATCATTCCTTTAAAGGATGTTTCAGTCCTAGAGTTATTCTCTGAACAGGGCGAATGGGTTGTTCATAGTAAGGAGCAGTGAATGGCGGAGCCTGTCTCTTAAATCTCCTGTGTAATGTTGAACAGCCTGGGATGCCATGTTTTCAAGACTGACTTCAGGGGAAAGGGTCTTGGAAAGGGGGTCATCCAGGTAGGATCTGGGTAAAATGAGTGGGTGGGGAGTGGAGGAAGAACAGGCCATATTTATCACATCAATACAGTTTGTTATCAGAGAAAACAAGATTTTCTGTCCTTTGGGCATCTTCCCTGGGTGCACAGTGCAGGTAGATCACTCCCGGGCAGTACTCTTCCCACCCCTGTGACGAAGCTTCCACCAAAACCTTGTGCTAGTACCAGGGCTGGGAATCTGTGACATTACAAGGTGGAGTGCCAGTGGAGGCAGAGCATTGGGTAGACACAGTGGTAAAATTACAGAAGTTGCACGAGCAGCTGCCTCATGTCCCTGACCCTGTAGAGGATGACAAGGATCCCAATGGAACAGTTGAAATTAAGAGAATTTTCCCAACCTGCTGGGTCGACAGGCAGGGGGGGAAGATGATGAAATATGAACCATTCAGAGGAAGAGGAAAGGGAGCCAGAATGTTTTTCTCCTCGTGAGGAAAAGCTCATTGACTGGAGAAAACTCAACCTAAACCAAGGCAGCTCATTTTAACAAAAACAATGGTGCCTTACATTTTCAAAAGCATTTTACCGTTATGGAACATTTCCCCATTTCACATCTCCCCAGCTGCATCTCACTGTGAGGTGGGCAAAAGGAAAAGTGAATGTTGCCTCTCATAGAAATGCTGGGGTTATTTCCATAATCAGGAAACTCACCAGTTGTAAAAGCTGCCCATACATTTGAACCACAAGGCTGTTGCTTGGTGTATAGCAAAAGGTAGAAATGAATGCCAACATGAGTGCTTTTAGAAAAATTTCTTTTTGATGTTACAAAATAACAAGAAGGAACCTCACCTTTCTCCCACATGTAGAACATTCACAATGAGAACAGACGGTATTCTGTTTGGTTGTTTCTGATGAGATCTTTACAGTTTTCTTTTGTTAAAACAAGAATAAATGTGTCCAGGAACTTTCATTTTGTCTCTCTTTATTAGTCCAAGAGCATTATGAGTTGGCAATGTGCCCAATTCTAGTAATAAATGTTTGACTGGTACCTGGGTAAAAGCACTGCATCTGGAGGTTCCTAGCCTTAAGCTTTCATGGGCCTCCTGTTAATGGCTACAGTTAGAAGAATTTAGAAAGCACTTAACATCTTTGAGGAATGAGTGAAATGCTCTGTGAAATGCAATAATACCTACTTCACAATGTAGTATAAGTGCTAGGTTAATGTAGATATCACACAGATGAACACAACAGCATAATTGGGTAGAGAGAGTATAGTTAGTATAGGTTAGCTTTATTCTCAAGTTAACTCAAACGAGAGCATATGAACTACTACATTTTCAGGAACTTTGCTAGCTAACTGCTAAACTGTAAGTAGCTTAAATCCATCCATAGTAAGAGTTTTCACATTATGGAAGACATCAAACAGTAAATCAGGGTTCCACCTTGGTTGTTGGGTAAAGATTTACAAGCACATCACTATTGCATGTTATAAATATATATATATTTTAAAATATTTATTATTTATGCATACAAGAGCTGGGGTATAAGCCAGAGTCGCGGGAGGTGAGAAGAATCACCAGACAGAGTGCGGAGCAGAACAGGAAGACTGACTGAAACACACTGCTGAGGAGAGCAGTGGGCGAGGGGGGAGAGGTCTGCCTCACCATGTGGGTCCCCTCCCTGGCCGGCAGCAGGGATCAAACTGGTGCTGCAGTGGCTGTGGTTTGCTTCATAGTGCATTGCTTAACCCACTACGCCACCAGGGAGTCCCTAAATATATATTTTTGCTTTTCAATTTCTTCTTTGGTATCATTCTAAAATATTATGATGAACTAAATATTTCCTCAGCACAAATATCATGAAAATGTAACAGATTTTTTTTGCAGGGGTTCTTTTGCAGAAACTCTGCTGGGTTAAAGCACCAAGAAGAAAATTGTGATTCCAGGCATTAGCACACTTGGTGGATATGGCAGACATGACTGGCTTCCTACCCAACGACCATCCGGCCACTCCTGCCTCTCTTCCTTCATCACATACTAGATTCTTGACTCTTGGAAAGTAGGACCCAATCCTAAATTAGCTCCAGAGATGGATTATCACTTTTCTGGTCTGCCATGGTAATGGGAATGTCCTCTGCAGAGACAGGTCTATTGGTGGGCATTTAACTGAGTTCTGGCTACCTTTCTCAGATTATAAAACAGATCTGTTGAAAGCCCTTGAGCTGTTTTCTGTCCATGTCCTTTGGTATGAGGATCTAATGCTATGTAAACAGAAGGCAACAGGTAGACAGGAGAAAAATGGCTCCCTGAGGATGTCTGAGAGGAAGGGTAAAGAGTGTGCACTGCTGTGACAATAGTATGCTTGAACCCTATACCCGCTTCTTGCCAATAAAAATGGTTCAAATCACAATTATATTTTGCTATTACATTAAACCTAAAAACCTTCCTATCTAATAGAGTGAGGGCAATATATTACAAGTACAGTTATTTTTCAAAGTTTCCTAAATAATCTGTAGTTATCTACTTTTAAAGTCTATCTGGGCTCTAATCTCAAAGAACACAGGGTTCAGAGTAAGAGGGGACCATATATCATAGAGAGGATAAGACAGCATGGAAGAGGACAGGAGATCTTATGGGGTCTGGGACTTCCCCTCTATCTGTGTGGAGTTTTTTGGCCATATAATTGAATCAAGCACAGATAGACATCATTTTGACTCCTTAAAGGGACTCATCCATCTTGAGATCCCGCTCATGGGGTACTTCTCAAGGCAGAATATCACTAGATTCCTTCTAGGATTATTTTCTCTTATTTTAAATGCTTACAGAATGGATTATTGGGGAAATTTATTCATAGTTGGCAAATATGACAGAAGTGCTAAGAACCACTGGATATGGTGATAGGGTTCTTGGAAGCTATATCTATAATCATTTTAAACAAAATTTGAAAAAATGTGTTATGATATGTGTGAGAAAATAAGAAACCAGAGAACAAGGCTTTTCTTGCAGAGGAAAGAAATAGCAAACTAGAGTGTGATATACTGGCTAGTATTAGAATCTGCTTATGACCCACCTCCACCCCAAAGACTGGAAATTCTTTAGCCAAGTTAGTAGAATACCAGCAGCAATAGAGCAGGGAGAATATTTGGGAAAAGTGGGCAATATAAATCCTGTTCCTGGAGGCAGCTTGCAGGGAGACAGAAAATCTCTGTTGGTCTGGATGGTTTCCCTGGGTCCTGCACAGTAGGGTATTTTCTGGACTCACATAGGAGTTCTGGGCACAGGAAGTAGGAAGTATGATTCAGGAGGGTCTGAAAATAGTCTTACATTCTTCATCTCCCCACCACCACAGTTCCAGGCTCATCTTTTCCTCTTCACAGATTGTGAACTTGTCTAATGGCAACTCCTTTCCCTATCCCAAAGGCAAAAGCTTCAGAGAGCTCAGCTGCCAGGCTAGTGCCCACGAGGGACAATGACGATAGTGAGAAGCCACATTCAGGGCCTTCAGCCTGGGAAATGGCAGAGAATGCTAGGGAGTCTATGAATGGCTTCTGAAGCTCTTTCGAGTTTATAAAGTCCTCCTTTCTCCTTTTGCTGAAAACTCTCATGGAAGTGAAAGGAACCTCTGTCTAGTTTATTTCAAAGGGGGGGTTGTGAAAAAAAAAATCAACATTAACCAAGTAGCTCCTTACTGGCTAATTTTCTGAGCTAAATATCAGCTGCTCCAAAACATTTCTTTTTCATATTCCTCAAAGAGACCAGCGATGAGCCCTAATATTGGATGCGTTTTCCATTTATACATTCTGTTTCTCTCTTTCTGGGGAAATAGTCAAAGCTTAAGCATTTTCAGAAACTATTTTGAGGGAACAACTGGTCACTGATAAGAACTCATCAGAACAAAATTAAATTAGAAGGAGGGGAGTTACTTCAAAGTGTTTTTGTTATTTGGGAACAATAACATCGAAATCTTAAAGCAGTTGCAGACCCATGAGAGAAGTTTGTCCCTTTGCAGAAACAGAAGCAGGAACGCCAGAGGCACTCAAGAGTCATGACCTTTTGGGAGGGGTGTGTTACATCTAAATGAGTAAGAATATGGCCTTCTCACTTCCTTCACATTCAGGAAGCAGGAACACACACAAGAAAGCTGTGAGTGTATGTGCGCGTGTGTTTAGCCACAATCATGCTATAATTACATCATTCAAAATAAGACTATAAATAGTTTCAGTGACAGATATGCTAAAGTTACCTCAAAAAAAAGTATTCTGGGAGCAGATCTTCCACTGCTACTCGTAGTGATCTTTAAAAAATGGGAACACAGGAGAACAAATACCATTGTCAGAGGAAGATGAAGAATTGGAGCAGAGTCAGTTGAATGGTAGAAAAGGGACGGGTCCCGCTTCACAAAGGTGGCAGGCCATTCGTGTACTATTCAGCAACTCTGTGGGTCTGTGGCTCCATCTCATTATTTCTGCTTTCTCAGAGTTTTAACTTCCTTATCTTATCATTTTTGCCTCCCCTAACTTCTCTGGCCACATGTGGATTCAACGATGCCTCCCATTTTCTCTCAGTATACTGTTTGGACCTCAGCTTTTTTCCCTGCCTCAGCCACCAAGTGTTTCCTTATTGCAGGTTCTGGAAGAGAATTTGATGGCTTATCTCACTTTTTCCTATACTGCTGGCTACCCTAAGAATTGATTGTCCTTGGGTGCAGCCACATGGAACCTAGGAACATGATTGTGTGGTTCACAACCAGGTAATCCTGCCTGTTCCAGACCGGGGCAGTGGAGGAACAGTTCCTGCTGACACTTGTGGGGACTGGGACTGATACGTTGAAAATAGACATGTGAGCATGCAGATAAAAATCTTCTTAATTTAAACTTATGAGTTATTCTTTTCATTTGACTTACCTAACGAACTGAAGTCCATGTGTATGTGTATGTGTGTGTTTTACCCATATAAGATTCTCAGTGGGAAAAAGTACCACAGAATGTCCATCTCAATTGCAATGTTGCCTCCTCCTAGAGACTTTCTTGACCATCCAATCTAAAGAAAACATTGAGCCACTTGCTCCCCACTCCCTATCACTTGCTTTATTTCTTCCATAATTCTTATTATCTGAAATTCCATTGCTTTTTTTAAAAATAAATGTATTACCTCTCATTCCTCCTGCCTCCCCAGACTATAAAACTCCTGGAGGCAAGGACTTGGCTAATTTAATCACTACTTTATTCCCCAGTGCCTAGTACTATGTCATCTACAGACCTCCAGCTTTGTACCTAACAATCACCCTATTTGCTTAAAAATGTAGATTCTTAGCAGGTATTCTGATTGAGCATTTCTGGGGTAGAGCCCAGGATTTATCTTTGAAAACAACTATGCTGAGTGACTGTGATATGAGTGGTGCAAGCACCACATTTTGATAAAGACTGCTGCAGCTGAACCTGCAAGACCTTCCATCTGAAATTCTCCACCTAATCAATACAAGTACAAATGTGAGATTACAAGGGGCCCACCCTTGGAAGATGGGAGCTTGCTCACTGTGTCTTCAAGGGCTGCCATGATCTATGTGTCATCATCCAGGCTGTTGCCCGCAATTAGTTGGAGGGCTGCTTTTACCAGAAGAAAGAAAAATGGATACTGGGCCGGCCTAAACAACAGATGTGTATAGCAAGTATCTTAGCAATGTAACAGGCAACTCACAGAAGGGCGAGGCACCATTTTCCTCTCTGCCTTTTACAAGTGGTCGCCTTGGAGGTGGGAGCTGAATGACCAGGCGAAGCTATATACACAGAAAGCAGGTGGGTTCAGAATAGAAACATGCGAAAAAAGAGACCTGCTTGCTTCTTAGCCTTGGACTTACACCAGGGGTTTGGGGGACTTGGAGGAGATATGATAAATCAAGGATGTGGAGAGATATACTTGGAAGAGGCATGTGGGGAGGCTGACAATGACAGCCATTCTCTTGATTTTTACTTTAATTTTTCCCCTTTCATTCCAGACTTGCCTGGTTCCTTTCCTCACCTTCCTATAGTTCCCTGTGAGAAAGTGCAAGACTTGTGGCAAGTGTACAGGCCTCGGCAGTCCACTTTCAGCCAATCTTGTTTGGCTGGTTATTAAGCCACAGAGGATGGGAAATTTCAGGTGTCTCATTGTGAAATTATTGTTCTTTTTTCATCCTCCTATGAACACTAATCCTATATAGAGTTTTTACACTATGCTTTGCCTTTGTATGCATGGATGGTTGAATCCCTTTAGAATGTTGTAGTTAAGGGGTTTGGGGCTCTTCCTTGGTCTGTGTGCTAACAGCAAGATAATCTCACTCCCATGTTAGTTCGATGATGCTGAAGCATTTCATGTCCTGGTTCCTGACGATCCACCCAGCCACACCTGTCACAACTAACCAAACTCATTATCAGCATGGTGACAATGCTGACTTTCTGGCAGTTTCCCCTAGACTGACATGTTATCAACTCTGAGCAGTAGTGTTTCGTAAATGTTTATCAACTGGCTCATCAGGTGTTAAAAAACAGCCTTGATGAGTCATGTTTACCTGATTTCTATGGTGTAAATATTCTCAACATAATTCATTTCAGGCTATTAACATGATGTCACTGAAAATGGAGTTAGGAGAGTCAGTGCATAAATTCAAATTCTAATAGGCAGAAGCAGGTGCCAGCACACTTTCACCTATAGTTCTTTACACCACTTTCCCACCCCCACCCCACCCCCCACCTCCAGGCTAATCTTACTGACCAACCCATGGTCCAGCTATTGTCAATTGTCCAGGGGCACTGCTCTTCATACTTGTTTCCAAGCCCCCATGTTTCCCTCCAGTAGAGACACTCATTGTGTTTCCACTAGACTACAAATGAGGCATCCATCACACTTTGCACAGTACCTAGCACAGTGTAAGTACTCCAAAATGTTGATTTTGCATACCTGAATAAATGTGGTCCTTGATTCTTATGCTATCTCTTCATGTAGGCAGCCAGCAGTCTACTTGATCTGGTGTGAGGCTAGGCTGAACACATTTGTTAAAAATGTAAACAATGCTGCTAGAAATGACTTTCCAAGACTTGGGCTAGTTGCTGGCTCATCTTCACTTCATTAAGATACTTGTACCCAAGAGATCAGTAATTCACATCTTGTTTCCCAGTCCTGCATTTGCCTTCACTGTCCATGAAGCCCCAGGGAGGCATTCATTAGTGAACAAGCACCTCACACAAAGATGTGTGAGCTAAGTGCATGGCTTGTGGGTTTGTGTGTGTGTGTGAGAGAAATGCTCACCACAGGGACAATAAAGTCATCTGAATGGGGTGTATGTGGCATGGCAGGGAATGCTGGAGGGATGGTGGGACAAGGAGCACTCAAGAGGGAAATTTGAGGGCTATTCATTCTCATTGTATTTTCTGAGCTTGGAGGAAGTAGATATTCTATACTCAGAGGACTTCAAAAGTTGATTTAATATTGTACCTTTTTTGCACCCTGGGAATTTAGAGATAGCAACAGATCCTCTAGTCTATAAGAAATAGACTAACACCTCAAAGAAGTGTTGTTGTCTACTGATATAAGAGGTAGAAATAAGCTTCTAAACCTCCTGGGTACCCCAGTGGAAGAAACTCATATGCCCATGTCCCTGTCTTCCCCTGAACATCCACCCAAGGGTCAGCTGGGCTGAAGTATACACAAGGGCACTCATTTATGGGCATGCTGCCCATGGAATCAGTGCAGACAGGAAGAAGACAAGCAGCATCTACTGCTTTGTGAGTGCACCTTTATGTAGAGTCTGTTGAAATGTAAGAAAACTATCACTTCTTGAGCTTTCCCCTATATCTATAGATACTCTATAACAGCATTGTTATCAGAAAGGGTTTCTCCTCCTGCTTCACAGACTCCATACTTTCTGCAACCATTTCAAAAACACTCTGACATAAGAACAAAAACTTCCAGAACTCCACACACCAGCCCTGTAGCTAGATGAACTTAGGAAAACACAAGCTTTGATCTTTGCCTTTAAGGGCTTTGCAGACTAAAGCAGTGGTCCTTTGCCTGGATCCATGATCCCCGGAGAGCCCAGGGATAACTCCAGTTTGTGCATGCCTTGACATTGCAAAATTTCAGTTGTCTGGGAGAGGGTTCAACACATTCACTGATGTCACAGAAAAGGTTCCCTGAAGTCTACAACACTAATTGATGTTCCATTGACTTCACTCGGTGAGGCTGCAGTTAAGGTGTTGGGGAAGTGCTGTGGTCTTGAAACAACTTATGGGGAATCAGAACTCAGGGGTGCTGTTCCAAAGGAGAGAGCAGGTGGACCTGGGTCTCCTACAGATGAATTTTAAACCCTGGCTCTCCCTCTGGGCCCTTGGGAGGCAGGGGACAAGTTGGGCAACCTCTAAGTCATTACTTGCTGCCAAAGTTAAATGGACAGTGTAGAGGGTGCTAGAAAAATTGGGGCACATAGCAGGAGTGTTATTTAAATAGTATGATGGTTATGTTTTCCAATGCTATGCCCATTTCCTTTTTTCAGTTCCCAGACGGTTTTTCAGGTGAAGAGAATCTCAATTTAAAATTGTAAGTCCAATTGTTCATCTAAAAAAGTACAAAACTTGTTCATACTGTGTTTCCCGACTTTTTGGGATGCTCTGTAGTATATTGAAACTTAGAAGAATTGTATCTAGAAAGATGAGGGGAGCTGAGGTAAAAATAATATTGAACATATTATTTGAAAATGTTTAATACATTATTTAGAAATATGTGTTACATTTCTATACTTTGTAGACACCTGATATACAGATAGTTGAGATACCATTTTGTTGTTTTTTTCTGTGGAAGAAGCAGAGGTATGTAAATACCAAAAACATGAACTTACAGCACAGCTAGGAGTCTAATTCCTGGTCTACTTTCTGTCAAACATTCACCACCAGCATTTGCATGTGCAGCTGGCCACAGACCCCTGTCCTGCCATTCCCTCACTCTCTGTCTCTAAACTCTAGTGGGCTGGAGGTGGCTAATAATCCCCCTACATTCGACAGATGACTACCCAGCATCTGGTCGAGGGGAAAAGACTGTGAGAGAGCAGTTCAGTCATATGTAAAGTATGCCTCAGATATTTCAAAAAGGCAAGTACCTCAACCTCCCAAATTATGATCTAGTGAGCCTAGGACAGTAGGATATAGGATTCTCCATTTTAATGAGCATCTTCAGACAATTCTTACACAGAAGTACATGGACCACACTTTGAGAAAATGGCCATCCTTCCAAAAGCAATTTACAGGTTCAATGCTATTCCAATAAAAATCTCAATGACATTCTTCAAAGAAATTGAACAAATATTGATGAAATTCA
>JAGFMF010011870.1:2208894-2240735 GCA_019455555.1 Galemys pyrenaicus | reverse complement strand
TCACACTCCCAGACTTCAAACTTTACTACAAAGCAATAGTAATTAAAACAGCTTGGTACTGGAACAAAGACAGACACACAGACCAATGGAACCATATAGGAAGCCCAGAAGTAAAACCACACATATATGGACATCTGATCTTTGACAAAGGAGGAAAGAATATGCAATGGAACAAGGACAGCTTATTCAATAAATGGTGCTGGCAAAACTGGTTGGTCACATGCAAGAAAATGAAACTAGACCACTACCTTACACCATGCACAAAAATCAGCTCAAAATGGATAAAAGATTTGAATGTAAGACCTGAAACCATAAAATATATAGAAGAAAACATAGGTAAAATGCTACAAGACATACATTTCAGTAATGCCTTTGAAGATGCATTCCCCCAAAGCAATAAAAATGAGAGAAGATAAACAGATGGGACTACATCAAGTTAAAAAGCTTCTGTAGAGCAAAAGAAACATTAACCAAAATGAAAAGACTCCCCACTGATTGAGAAAAAAATCTTTGCACCCTATACAACTGACAAGGGACTGATCACAAAGATATACAAAGAACTCATAAGACTCAAGAAAATCAAAGCAAATGACCCAATCAAAAAATGGGAAGAAGAACTTAAAAGACACTTCACCAGAGAGGACATACAAATGGCTAACAGGCATATGAAAAAGTGCTCAACATCTCTCATAATCAGGGAAATGCAAATTAAAACCACAATGAGGTACCACCTTACACCGGTAAGAATGGCACACATCAAAAAAAACCAACAACAATAAATGTTGGCGAGGATTGGAGAAAAAGGAACTCTACTACACTGCTGGTGGGAATGCAAGTTAATCCAACTACTATGGAAGGCCATATGGAGGTTCCTTAGTCTACTAGGGATGGAACTACCATATGATCCGGCAATCCCACTCCTAGAGATCTACCCAAAGGACACAAAAACATTGATCCACAAGAGCACCTGTACCCCTATGTTTATTTCAGCACTATTTATAATTGGTAAGACCTGGAAACAACCCAAATGCCCAAAAGTAGATGACTGGATCTAGAAGATGTGGTACATATACACAATGGAATACTACAATCAAAAATGAGAAACTAGGGACATTTATAGAAACATGGATGGAGCTAGAAGGAATTATACTCAGTGAAACAAGTTGGAAGGCAAGAGAAAAATATCGGATGGCTTCACTTTTAGGAGGAATGTGAAAGAACAACTATAACAAAAAATAAAAAAGAAAACAAAAAAACAAGAGAAAGCTCAAGGAATGGGAAATTACAACCACAAACAAACAAACAAACAAACTCAACAAGATTAAAAAGATCAAAAGATTAAAGATAGACCAAAGGAAACATGGGGGGGAACAGAGGGAGGGGAGGGCAAAGACAGGGAGGAGGGCATAAAGAGCACAGGGTCTGAGGTGATGGTGCACGGGTGAATGGTGGTGGGAACTCCCTGGGGACTACAAATGTTGTCAAATACAATTAAATAAATCCAATGAGGAAAAAAAATGAGAAACATTCTGAACAGTGGGTCATCTAAGGAGGAAGGATGAAATAATCAGGAACATGTGGTTTTTCCTGACTCAATCTAGCTTTCTATCAAAAGGTATTAGAACAACATTTGCTGCATGCATTTGTTTTTCAGCTAGTAAGCAGGCAATGTTCGACTAAATTCTGTACTGCTAACTGAGTATTTTCCAAGTACTTGCAATGTCTCTTATTCAAAGAAACCAAAAGACAGATTCATTCTTCCAGAAGAACTAAAATTTTGAGGGAAATGCTGATACATACCTGACAATGACAATATAACGCAAACAGAGTAATTATTCACTCTCTCATTAAGAAATCTAGTTTTTCTCAGTTCCTTTCCAAGTATTCCTAATAGCTCCATTTCTTTCATGTTAGAATATCACTTAAGTCATCTTTTGATGGATGGTTAATAATTTAATAACATTCTGACATTGTTGCCCCTGCTACATTTCCTTTGACTTTCCAAACTTAAGGGTCTCTCTCTCTCTCTCTCTCTCTCATTTTCTCTTTGTTGGCTTTGAACCATGCTGCTGGGAGGTACCAGAAGCTATTGGTTGAGGATCATAGCAACAACCAGCCCACCTGCCTTCCCTGGTATCTTGACAAAGCTTTGGGCACCGTTCCACGTTCCAAGAACCAACCTTATTCCGATCAGATGCTCAGCTGGACAGAAGAAATACATCTAATTAATTCTTAGTGCTGCTCCTTTTCATTGAGTTTACTTTATTTGGGGAAGTTTCTGTTAACTACTTAAGTATCACAGTCTAATGTTCACACAGATTCACATTCTTGAAAGCTTCTCAACAATTTTCTACTTCATTTTCCTCAATTCCAGATAATTATAAATGGTGTTTTTTTTTTATTATGAACAATGGAATGGTTGATGATCCAGAAAACAATGTTTATCTTTGGTGAGAAAGATACAAATTTCTCTTCTATAATGGAAGAGTAAGACACTCGAGATCAGCAAAGCCTTGTCAAACACATTATTGTTACAGTCAATTCCCATTTACCTAGGATGCAAATTCAGGGACCAAACAGACCAAAATACATTTAGAGAAAATGCACAGGAATGGAAAATACACAGGGAATCTTTGGTCTGAAGAAAGGAAGGCCTGGAAGAGCTATCTTTGAGTATAGAATGGGCTTTCTATGTGGTTCCAAGAAATAAAATCAGGACAAATGGTAGAAAGAACAGAGTGACAGATCTTTATGCAACATATAAAGAAACTTTTTCTTACAATGAGAGCTATTAAAAAATAGAGTAAGTTTCTTGGGAAGGTGTATTTATTTATTTTATGGCTGCCATAACACATAACACAGAAATTTAGCAGCTTAAAATAATTCAACTTATTAGCTCACTGTTCTGTAGGTATTGGGTAGTTTGTTATGGAGCAATAGAGAACTATGACTAGTAGCTTTACTCTTAATATTTCTTGTTTTTCATATTCCACATATAATCCATCAGAAAAATCTTATTGACTATATCCAGAATCTGACCATCTCTTATTATCTCCACTGCCATCACCCATGCCCATCATCTTTTTGCTTCCATACCCATATAACCTCACAGTCTAATGTGACCCCAGACTTCACTGGTGGGTTGAGAGGGAGGCTTTTAGATCTGCATCACGAGCCAAAGACTTTCTCTGATCATTGTTGCTTCCTTTTCCTTTCATCTTTTACAGGCATTACACCCATTATCTTGTGTACTTCTATCTTCATCTCAGAGTCTCCTTCCTATAGACTAAAGCAATCATAAGCAACTGTTGTAAATGCTTTCCCTATATTTAAATTTAAATGGGTGGCCTTTTCTTCCTTATGCCTTCCACTAAGAGCTCTTAAAACTTAGGATCTGAAATACGAGTAGCATGGGGATTAACTAAACTTCCTAAATCATTACTCTTATCAGCAATGTCTTGGTGGTTCTTAACCTTAATTATGGCAAAAATTTCTCCACATTTCTCACTTTTGGAAAGAAAGTAAATTTGCTAAACCTCTTGCTTCCTTTTATTTTCTCTGTGTTTTTTTCCACTGCCACACAGAGAGAGGAATCAAGTGATATAGCCACTGTGGGAAAAATTTGGGCACTTCCTCAAAAAGTTAAACAGCATTTTCATATGACCCAGCAATTCTATTCCTAGGTGTATACTTGAGAAATGAAAACATATGCTTATAAAAAACTTTTACACGAACACTTATAGCAACAACAATCAACTCTGGCAAAAGTAGAAACAACTTAAGCATCCATCAATAGATGAATAAACAAAATATGGCATGCAATGAAATATTATTTAGCCATAAAAAGGAATGAAGTGCTGATACATGCTAGAACACAGATGATATTTGAAAACTTTAAGGTAGTCCATGCTTCACTTCTGCTTTCTCTTATGCTAGGTGAAAAAAGCAGACCCAAAAGGTCTCATATCAGTTGGTTCTATTTATAGAAAATGTCAGGAACAGGCAAAACCGTGGAAACAGAAATTTTATTAGAGGTTATCAGGGGCTGGGTGGGGGGATGGGAGTGACTGCTAATGGATATGGGGTTTCCTTTTGGGTGATAAAAATGTCTTGGAAATGGATAGAAATGGTAGTTGTATAATCTTGTGAATATACTAAAAACCACTGAATTTTACACTTTAAAACGGTGTGTTTTATGGTATATTACAATAAAAAAGAAAATGACTAGTAAACATGGGAATAGATGGTAAAATTCCTTAATAATCTTGAATATTCAAATTAAAACAATAGTTGGGATTAATTTTTCCATCATTTGATTGGCAAAGATGTAAAGATTTATAACACACATTTCATAGCTGCAAAACTCTTCTGTTAAGGGAGAGTAATCTGTGATAATGTGTTCATACAGTAAATAATCTCACTTCTAAGAATTTATTCTATGCTTGTACTTGCACACACATGCGTGCACACACACACACATGAATAAATGTTTAAAGCTGTTAGCATTAAATAAATGTTTAAAGCTGTTAGTTGTAGCATTGCTATTAAGAGTAAAAAATTGGGAGTAATTTAATTGTACAGCCATATTGAAACAGGACAAACCTGGGGTACTGGGGTTGATTCAGTTGGTGATTCCCCCCTTCTGCTCATTTAAGAAAGCAGGGCATGATCCAAACGCAGTCACTTGGTGAGAAACAACAATAACAGGACTTATTTACACTGGGACTGAGAAAAAGGAGAGGAGGGAGAGGAGAGAGGGAGAGAAAAGGAGTGGGTAGAAAGAGAATGAGAATGTACAGGCTGGCACGTGGTCAGATGCTGTCTGTTCTACACCAGATTGTGTTTCCTGAGCAGAGACTGAGGGCCAAGCAGAAGACATAGACACCCCTCTTTGCTGGTGGTTTAACTGCTAATTCTCCCTATTTCTCATTGGCTCCCCACTCAGGGCTGGGATCTGGAAAGTTCCTCCTTCTACCATCCAGTTGGTTATGAGTACATTCTCTGACTGGGAGGTTGCTCCTCACTGTTCTAGCAAATGGTTAATGCTTAAAACAATCAATATGTTTATATGGACAGATGCTATTAATATGTTATAATGTTAAAAATAGTTATCACAAATATATTCATATAGATATACATATAAATGTAACATCCAATGAGTATGTTACATATACTATATATAATAGCTATGATCTTTTAAAAATATTACATTGCAGATCTACTTATGTATCTTACATATCAAATAGATCCCATCTTTGTCCAAAATGTATGCATGTATATATATATATATATATTAGTTTACAAAAATAAGGACTAGAGAAAGATACACTTAAGTATTAATAATGTTTGCTTGGTGGGGCCCTCCCTGGTGGCCCACTGTGAAGCATCCATGGCACAACAGTGCCAGTTTGATCCCTGGTCAGGGAGGGGACCCACATGGCACAGTAGACCTCTCCTGCCTTGCCTGCTGCTCCCCTCAGCAGTGTATTTCAGTGGATCTGCATGTTCTGCTCCCTGCTCTGTCTCTGGTAAATCCTCTCACTTCCCGCGACTCTGACCTGTACCCCACACAGCTCTTATATGCATAAATGAATCTTTAAAAAAAATAATGTTTTCTGGGGAAGTGGGAAGATGAGATTTGGAGGAAATTTTACTTCCTATCTATAATTATTATTTAAAATATTAAAAATAAAAATGTTTGAATCTTCTATAATCAGAAAAATTCATCACTATTCATAAGATTAATGAGTATCTTGAAATCTCAAAACATAATGTGTACATTGTGGCATATTTTAAGGTGTGTTATATAGAAGACCAGAGAAAATTTCTTAGAGTTGCCATTTAGGATACCCTGGTATCCTTTTTCTTTTTGGGGATTGCTTAATACTACTTTATCATGGGTGAATGCTTATTATTTTCCTCTCTCACATAGTCATTGGGGATTTTTATCTTTTTCAACCTAAAGACAAAAGAACTGGGACTTGGAAGTAAAGGCATCTGCTAGTGCCTCATAATCTTACTACACAGAAGATGCTGTGCCTTTCAGGGATGATGAACTGCTAACACTCCACAGTTATCAGTAATTGCACAGCTAACAAAGAACTTCTGTCCATCTCACCTCCGTGAACTGAGGGATCTAATACTGTTCTACTCTTCTAGAACAGACTCCCATTCCATCACCCACGGTCTCTCCAGGCTCTGGCTCAGGGAATGTGCACAACACAGGTGTTCTATAAACTGAACTGAAGTTGGGGAGATAAGGAGACAGGAGGGTCCCCATTAGCCACTTGCTCTGGGGGAAAAGTAGAAGGTGAGGAGCAGGGTGTCAAAGGAAGGGATTACCCTGAAGATGTTTAAGAGAATTTTAAATTTCTTCTCTCCTGCCCCCCGCTCTCTCATCTCATCTTTAAAATCTTGATAGGAAGATACCTAGGAAGGTCAGAGCAGAGTGTATTTCAGTCAGTCTGCCTATTCTGCTCCCTACTCTGTCTCTGGTGAATCCTTTCACCCCTGAGGCTCTGGCCTATACCTCAGCTGTCATATGTATAAGTAAAATCTTTTTAAAAATAAATAAAATAAAGCCAACATGGTCTAATAGCAGTTGCTGTTAGAAATTGTCACACTTTCAGATATCTCAGTTGTTGACAAACAGGGCCCTGATACACATAGCCCAAAATCTTCTCTGAAACTACCAGACTGGAGGTTTCAGTCTGGGGCTTGCAGTTGCTTTAAATTCTCTGTCTTCTCTTAATTCTCTCCAGTTCAAATGAAATTTATACTTTCCACATGAAGATAGGGAGCCACATGAAATTTCCTGAAACACCTGGTACCAGGCAGGTTGAGGCAGGTGGTGCTGTCGTGCTACCCCTAACAGGCCTGTGATACTGTCTTTTTTTGATCTTTATGTTATTTACTGGAAAATTCCAAGCAACATCAGCACTCAGTGTTGAGGCATGTGAAACAGCCATAGTGACTGCATTATCACCACTGCCCAGTGCACAGACTTTGAGTAATCTAGAGCAGTTTCTCAAATTGGAGCTGGAGTGACAGGTTGGTGGGTTTGGATCATGACAGCATTTAAAAATAAAATCAAGTAGGACAAAATGAATAACACAGAGATTTACAGTTCACAGAAAACACATGAATTTGTTAATGAAACTTGAGTTTTAATTATACCTGTGTATATGTGTTTATGGATGAGGTTGGTCATAGCATAAAATTAACTACCTTTCTTAGAGTCATATTCTGAAAGCCGTTAATATAGAGCTGAGGTTGGAGAATGATGGTGAATGAGCAAGATCCAACTTGCTGGGGTTGTCCATGTGCGCTTCAAGCTAAGAATGACTTTCACATTTTTAATGGAGAAAAAAATCAAAAGAAGAGTATAACATGAAAATTTTGCAAAAATCAAATTTCAGTGTTTGTAAAAAATTATTGGAATGAAGTCACATTCATTTGTTTATACATTGTTTGTGGCAGCTTTTGGAAGAGCTGAATAGTTGCAACCAACTTTTTATGGCCCCAAGAGCCTAAAATACTTATCTTTATAGGACAGATCACTGGCCCCTGGTCTAGAGGACTCATTTTTATAATATACTGTTCTCTAGTCTATGTATCTGTTATATTTGGTTTGTATAAATGCTCTGACAGAGAGAATTGGATTCTAATATGATAGGAGTGTCAGGAACTCTGTGTTCCACATCCCTTGGGATCCCCTGTCGTGTTGTGTTTTTTTTAAGATTTATTTATACGTATAAGAACCTGGGTACAGGCCAGAGGTGGGGGGTTGTGGTGAGAGGTGTCACCAGAGGAGACAGAGTGGGGAGCAGAACAGGCAGATCGACTAAAGTAAACTGCTGAGGGGAGCAGTAGGCGAGGCAGGTGAGGTCTGCAGCGCCATGTGGGTCACCTCTCTGGCCAGGGATCAAACTCATGCTGCAGTGGCTGCTGATAGCTGCATAGTGCTGAGCCTTATCCCCTTGCACCACCAGAGAGGCCCCTCTTGTCCTGTTTTTCATGCCTTTCTTCTGGCATCTGTGCCTTCCAATGGCCAGGACCTGTAGCTTTCTGAAATGGTTTGTCCTTGGATTCCTGGAGTGGCCCCATCTATTTGTGCAGGAGTTAGATGTGACCAGGAGTTTTCAACTATTGAAGGCAGATTCCTTGGCAAGATGCAGGGATATGAAATGCAATTCTCTTACCCAAGTCACAAGGACAAAACCCTGAAGAGGTGTTCACTCCAGAGGTGCCCTATAGGGTCAGACAGAAGTTCTCCTCTAGACTTTGTTGGAAACACACTCTTGCTTGACTCTCTGCCTTCTCTGTTCTGCTTTCCCCATTTTCTTTTGGATTTTTCAGAGCACATTCTTTACGTGTGGGGACATGAATTTTGACCTCAAGAGTCATCTTTTGGGGGAATACAGTTTAAAAGAAATGAAGCATGGAGAGAATTTCATAAAAAGCAACTCCACTTGACAAAACACAGGGTTAACAGGTGCCATCAACCATGTTTGCTGTTGTTGAAGTGTTTAAGAAAGGGAAGGTGGTTATCTCATTTAAGATGAATTTTCAATGCACTGTTATTTCAAATAGTTCTGAATGAGTCAAGATGATTAGATTCTAACTGCAACCTATGCAGTGGGCAAGGAGTAATTTCTCTGAGACTTAATTCCTCCCACCTGAAAATAATTAGATTTGAGAAATTTTAGGGTTCCCTCTACCTTTCTGAGTTTCCTTGGAAATAGGTGGCTGAAACCATCTTCTAGAAGCTGACTAATTCCGATAAGGATGTCTAACCCTCAAGCTTGGTGAGGCTTCAAAATCCAAACAAGAGTGCACCGCCCACAAAGCAGTGTTGTTAGGACCTTTTCATTCCTAGGAAGACATAGCCAGCCCCTCTGGGGGACAGAATTTCCCCAAAGCAAGCCCAATTGGCTGACCATCAGCAGCACTTAGAAACATCACTTGGGTTAAGCAACGCACTATGAAGCAAACCGCAACCACTGCAGCACAAGTTCGATCCCTGCCGCCGGCCAGGAGGGGGACCCACATGGTGCAGCAGACCTCTCCTGCTGTGCCCGCTGCTCCCCTCAGCAGTGTACTTCCGTTGATCTACCTGTTCTGCTCCCCGCTTTCTGTGGTGAATCCTCTCACCCCCCCCCACCTCTGGCCTGTACCCCAGTGCTTGTATGCATAAATAAATAAATCTTTAAAAAAAAAAAAAAAAAGAAACATCACTTTCCTAATGCATAGTCATGTTAAAACTAGGCTCTTCTTGGGGCCTCCCTAGTGGCGCAAGGGTTAAGGTGCAGCCCTATGAAGCTATCAGCAGCCACTGCACCACAAGTGTGATTCTAAGCCAGGGAAGGGACCCACACGGTGCAGCAGACCTCTCCTGCCTCACCTGCTGCTCCCCTCAGCAGCGTATTTCAGTAGATTCATCTTTTGTGTCCACAGTTTCTGGTGACTCCTCTCACTCCCTGCATAAATAAAAAAATCTTTTAAAAATTGTAAAATTATAAAACTATGTTTTTTCCCTCAACCCCAGCTGGACATGTACTTGGACTCAATCTTTGGTCTGTTACTCTTTTCTATTTTAGGCATGCTCCAATTTCACATCAGTCCTATCAGTGTAGCAAAGCACCATCCTTTGAGATGAAAGCAACCCTAGTAGACACACAAGAGATGTAGGGAAAATCCCAAAAAGGAAATGGAGAGTGTGGGTGTGGTGAGAGGTAAGTGACTACAGATGGCAAAGCATTATTTTTGTCTCTCTGATTATATAAAAACTTCAAACTACACAGATGGATACAGAGTACTTCTTCAACCAGGTCTAAGAACCCCTAAGGATTCTGGATATATTGTCTGAGACTGGAAAATTCCTTACACAAAATTATTTGCCACTGTAGCTATTCATCTAAATAACCATAACAAGTATCCAATATGAAAAACTCCATAATTCAGATTCTGGAAGTTGATCACATTCAACTTAAAACTATACATCAAACTTATTCCCTATGATTTTATTTGTGTTTATGACCTTAAGGAGTCAAATGATAAAGTGAAGGCATTTTATCTTTTCACTTCTTTCCATATTGAAATGAGTTTTCTTATTTACTTTTTAAATTTATATAAACAATCATGATCATTTTAAAACATTCCAACAATACACTAAAGAACACAGAAAAACTAAAAATCACTGAACTCTTACTACTAATGCTCTAACCATTTTGACCAAACTTTTCTAGTTTTTAGTCTTTGGTTAAGTTGGAAGGCAAAATGTAATTGCTATTGGTGGATCCCAGTGTCAAAATGCTAACTGTCACCCATCTGTTGAATTCTTTTGTAGTTATCAAGACAAAGCTTTCCTTTGGCTGTGCTAATTTGCACTTGAGTGGCATTTTCATATATAAAAAATTGAGTTTAAAAAATTATTTAATAAATTAAAAATTCAAGTTGACATCTTGAAAAATCAACATAATTAAAATGAGTAATGTAGTGCTTTAATTAATGAAGTGTAATGAGAAAAGAGCCGAAGCAGACATAATAAAATAGTGCCATTTGGGTCATTTGAGAGTTACTGGACATCAAGCTGGTAACAGTTTGAAGATTTCAATTGCAGACAAAAAATAAGAAAACTTGCATTGGGATTGTTTTATAAATGGTATGAACTACTCACTTCTAGTTTTTACCATTTTCTTTCCAAATTTTAACTGTGAATTATTTTCAACATATGCAAAAAAGAGCAGATTCAGAAATGTCCCTGCTCTGCAAAATATTTAATGCTTTATAATTATTGTAGTAGTAACTTTCCTTTTAAGGGAATAAAATCAATGTTGAGTCTCAAGTGTCTTATGAAAATTTCTTCATAGTTTTAGTTAAATCTAGTCTGATTATCTTGAATTCAAACATAGACTTGAAGTCTTTAATATTTTTTCTATAATTATAACTTTATCAGAGATTTCATTTTAGCAAAACATCACATATCAATTTGAGCTTTTATTACATAGACATTTTTGCCATTTACTTTATAAATTGCTTTTGGATTTATATTTCTGTTAATAATCTAATGTTCTAGGATCCTCTAATTAATGCAAAAAGCACAAAGAGTATGCTTATTTCTAGTACTTGTACTAAAGTAAAATTTAGGATTAAAAATTTTAAGCCAATGAGTATCCGAAGAATTGTTTCTTTTAAGGGTTCCCTATATTATGTGAATTTGAGAATTCCTGGTACAATGATAAAAAAAAAATAGTTTCTGGTTCCTGTTGTAAGCTGTTAGACTTCTCCCATATATATATGCGTGTGTGTATATGCATTTATATGCACATATAATAAATGTACTGTCTATAACATAATTTATCTATTTGTTTTTTAATCAATGGAATCATTGATACAGTGATATAATATAATGTATAGAAAATGGTAGAACAGTGCATGCATGGCAGCTGTCCTTTCCATTTGTACTAACATGAATAATATCCCAGTTGCCCCAGACAACTTGACGAGGTCTGAAGGAAAGATGCGGGACCTCTCTGAGAGCAGTTTTTTTCTTAAATAAGGTAAAAGATATTTGTATTTTTTGTTTTCAAACCCCAGGATCTTAATTTCCACAATTATGAAATCAAAACAAGCAGAGAATACCTTAAAAAAAAAGAGCAGCTCAATTCACACAGCCAGATGATACACAAAACGTACTCAGCTTGGGCTGTGGTGCTTGAAATGCTCTGATGGCAGGGGATGTGTCCAGTAGGTCCTTAATAGTCCTTAGTTCCTGGCAGAATGCCTGGTGTGCAAATGAATGAATGAATGAGTGCTTTCATAGCATCCTTGTACACTGCAAATCTGTGCAGGGCAACCTACCTTCTAATACTTTTCTCATTCTTATTCTTATTTGGGTTTTAACCTTTGCAGAGAATATTTAAAGACAAGTACAAATTCGCTCGGAAAACACAACTAAATAACTTCTTAAAATGAAGTTTCTTATTGCAAAGGCCAAATATAATTTCCTACCCTGGTTTAGTTGACATTATTCCAAAGAGAAGGTTTATAGCTCTGTTAGTTTTGTGGAGACTGAGTTAACCACAGTTGCCAATAGTAGTAGCTACCTTTTTATTCAGAGAAGAAATCTTTGACTACTAATAGAAATTCTGTTATGAAATGAATTGATTCTATTTCTGATGAGCTGGAAAACTCCCCAGTTTTATAGATAAAAATGAAAAGAAGGGCCTCCCTGGTGGCGCAGTGGGTTAAGAAACGCACTATGAAGCAAACCTCAGCCACTGCAGCACGAGTTCGATCCCCTGCTGCCGGCCAGGGAGGGGACCCACATGGTGCGGCAGACCTCTCCTGCTGTGCCCGCTGCTCCCCTCAGCAGTGTACTTCTGTTGATCTGCCTGTTCTGCTCCCTGCTCTCTGTGGTGAACCCTCTCACCTCCCCACACCTCTGGCCTGTACCCCAGTGCTTGTATGCATAAATAAATAAATCTTTTAAAAAAAAAATTAAAGAAAAAAAAAAGAAAAGAAAATCCAACAATGACCAATGAGAAGTCTCTCTGAAGTGTTATTTAACTTCTCTGGCTTTTCATTTCCTTTAAACATTTTTTAAATTGTCATATAGTTCACATATCATAAAATTTATTCTTTTGTGTACAATTCAGCAATTTTTATTATATTCACAGGTTGTGCAACTATCACCACCACCTATTCTGGGATATTGTCATCACCCCAGTCCCTGGCAACCACAAATATACCTTTATTTCTTTTTTATTAGCTCTAGTTAATAGTGGCTTTAGCCTTAGGAAGGCAGTGGCCATGAGAATCACCGGCCTTGAGAAAATTCTGTTTTCCAAGATGTTTTTCTCTTTCTGCCATTTCAGTAAAATGCTACTAATGAAGCCCAAAAAGCCCAGGGAACTTCAGTAGAGCAATTACCCCTTATCATAGGAAAGAAAGGAGTGTGTGTGTGTGTGTGTTTCTGTGGTGTGATGGGGAACGGGGTAAGGAATCATTGATAAGCACACAGATTATTGCCTTTGCTGAAGTATTGATTGTCTTGGATGGCTGAAGATCACATACTCTCAAAGAGATAAAATAATAGGGCAATTTCTTTCAGAGTTCAACAATAGAATTGCTATCATAGAATCCAAAATTGGGTCTTTAAATTCATTAAAATAAGACAACATTTTAACCTGTTGGAAAATTGTATGTGGCATTTTGCCTGGAAATGGAGCAAGATGGTTCAGGAAAAAGCTACATAGGAAGGTGTGAAAGAAAAGCAACCCCAACATCCAGGAGCTGTTCTGGCTCTCAAAGTTGGGTGTTATTCTCCTGCTGAACATAGCAGTTTCACAGGTACTAACATCACAAGGCCATTCTATAATCAGAATGGACGAAGGCAAAAACCAGACCTCTGTTATTATGTCTGAACATGGACTAAACGTTAATGTTGCCCTAACTACAAAAATGAGTAAACATCCTCCTATCCTGGCTAATAGGAGTGTGTGTGATGGTGGTGGGTGGAGGGGGGCAGTGCAGTAGGAGGGCTACTTCCTGACCAGTCTGTTTTAGCTTTACTTTATTTTCTCTCACTTTCTAGGTAAGATTTACTAAGATGTTAAGTCATAGAATTACCTATACTTCCTGACAGCATACAATCCAGAGCAAGACCCTACTTGAACCATCCTCAAAATCATATAGAGCCAAATCCCATCATACATTCTTTTTAATAACTCTTGGTACATTCCCTATTGTTTATCCCCATTGAAAAAACTAACACACTCACCTTGTTCATCTACAAAAGTGTTCCTGGTTGTCCTTTGGCTGGAGGACACTGACAGGCAGAATAGGTCATCTCCACAAGAATGACCAATACAAGGGCTCCTGTTTGAAACTATTTCACCCACCCACCTACCTGAAATTCTATCATGAGAGTTCCATTCCTTTGGGTCAATACTAATAAACACCTATTAAAGTAGAAATGCTCTTAGAGACGAGAAAGACACTTTAAATGGTCCCATAGATCTTTGACTTCCCTATTTTACTTTTTCCTTAAATTTCTTCACATTTTTCCCTCTGAAGTGAAGACATATCCTATGACCTATGCCATCTTAAATTATTAGAAACATGGTGATATTTCTAGGAATGGATTAAACCACAGCTATTTGCATGCAACACTGACAATTTTTGTCACATACATGTGCTACAGCAGTGATCTGATGTCATATTTCTCTTTACAGAAACTCACTTTCAAATATCTGAGTAATAACACTAAAAAAAAAAAACACAACAAGAACAAAAAGACAAAGACAAATCAAAGTCACCTTGTGGTGGGAGGAAGGACTGGGATGAAGGCAGAAAGAGCACAAGGGACTGAGGTGATGATGCATTGGTGAAATGGTGGTGGGAAATCCATGTGGACCACAACTGATGTCAAATATATATAAATAAATTTAATAAATAAAAATATGTGAGTATATAAAATGTATAATATATATCTCTATATAAACTGTGTAGTTTTCTCCTCATTATAATATCTATGAAATCCTGGACAAGATATGCTAGTTATATTTATATCTTTCCCTAAATCATACTAGAGATATATACAGTTAATAACAATTGTGAAATGCTTGTTCATGTTCCACTTAAAATCACCTCACTGGGTCCTAGTGGGAGCTGTGCTGTGCTTAGACACACTGAACTAGCTCATCCTTAGCTAACTTCCTGGCTGCTGTTTGTGGTGTTTCTATGGTTCTGATGGAGCATAGTCGGTCTCCCAAAGTTTATAGCCTAAGGATCGAGACTCACATGGACAAATAGAAAAAAATATATCATCATACAAACTTTTAAGCACCAAAAATATGTCCTATTATTTATATGAATTTTAATGAAGAATAATTGTATCTAAGTCACAGGAGTTTGAAGATTAATGAGCTTTATTTTGGCAAAAATGATCAGATCTCTTAGAAACATGTATGAAGGATTTTAGATATGTTCCTACTTTCAAATATTTTCAAATATTTTGGAAATAAGGAAAACAGATTTGTTTTTAATAGGTTGGGACTGTCTCTTAGAGGAGAAAAGATTTTAGATGTTATACAGACTGTAACTAACAACTGGGGATATTCTAAGACATTGCTATTCACATATATTCGGTAGACATCATCATGGTCTGGGAATTTGTTAAAAATGCAGGTTCTTAGGTCCTAACTGTGGCTGGCCCTGCTGTATTGGAATCTGCAATTTTCCTGATCCTAATGAATTCACAGATATATCAAAGTTTGAAAACATTGCTCTAAGTCCAAGTCTAGCCACCGTTTAGCTAAAAATGGTCCTCAAGGATATCACAGGCCAGGTAGCAAGGGGACTTGTGGCCCCTGATAGATTAAATACGTCTACCACTTTTGAGGGATGCCACATTACACGGGAAGGTTTAGGAAGTGAACGTTTATTTAGGAGGGAAAAACCCATCAGTTTAAATCAAAATCAAAACCCCAAGTTATAACTTGTGGTTTTCTAGCTGACTAAAACTAAGAATCAGATGAAAATATAACACATTTTATTTCTTCCTTTGACCAACTCTACTGTCTGACTCCCTTGTGCTTGCTGGTCCAGAAACACACTGCCCCCCATAGTAAAATCATAAGCCTCAGGGTGAACATTAAATTGATGAAGATTCCTAAAGGAACATATGTGTAGGCAAATGTATTCACATGAAAAAGAAAGCGTCTTTTTTTTTTTTTAAACGTGGAGAAGTATCAGTATTTATCTGAGAAAACACTAACATGTAAGACTCCTTTATTGATCTCAGGATCCCTATTTTTCACTTCCTTCATTTATTCACTATTCAACAAGTCATTTACCGAGTGAATGAGTGAATGCATGAAGTTATTTCCCCTTAAGGCAATAACCTAGATAGCTTTCTTCTCTTCTCAGGCCCTCTGAAAATTCGATTCTTGCTGATGGCTGTTTGGTAGCACAATTTCTGCCCTTTTATCAATAGAATAAAATCGAAACCATTTTTAACTTTTCCAGTGACTAAGCAAAAATTGTGTATTAAGAAGGGCAAATGGAATGAGTCAGTCAGAGAACAAAATGTGGCTGCATATAACCATGGAAAATCTGCATATAGCCATGGAAAGTCTATATTTTTAAGTGAGCTATACTTAAATATTTAGATATAAGAGAAAATTGTTTTTAGTTTATTCAAATTTCTTATTCTTATGCTTTCATTCTGAACTCAAAACATACCAGGTTCCACTATTGCCAGAGATGTATTTCTCTTATATTTCATCAGCATATTCAAAGTTTTTTCCAATTAATCTCTTAACATTTGCTATTGTGGCTGATGAAATATTATTGCTACAATATTATCTCATGTAATATATTCAGATGAATAAGAATAAAGCTATTAAGTTTAAAGTTTCCTCAATATGGACAGTTTGACAAGTTCAATTCAAACTCTGAATAGCTTACTATGTGTTAGTTTTCTCCAGGTACTTTCTAGCAAGAAGGAAGAGGGGGAAAGAGTATGTTCCTATTTTGTGTCAGAACTCTGTTGGGAGTTTTGTTAGATATATAGTTAGATAGAAATATTAGGATACAAGATAATATAGATGACCTACTATGTGCCTTGTGTTGTTTTGGATTTTAAGTATCTAAGACAGAAATTTTAACTTAATGATTCTCAACCCTAACTGTACAGTGGAATCATCTATAGCCTTTAAAAATATATATTAATGCCTGGACCCTATTCCCAAGAAATTTTAATTGGTTGAGGTTGGGGGGGGGAACATGAATTTGAAAAAAATTCCCTAGGTGATCTGCCTAGGGATCAAAGTTAAGAAGTATTGCTTTTGAAGCATAAGTATTTAAGGTACTGTATTAAATTCATCTATATGAGTGTCAGAGTGGTCAATTTATTGAGATTTCACTGTAAATAATATAGAACCTCTTTCCTTAAGTTTCTTGGGAACACAGGCCATGTCTTATATTTATAGGACATATCACAGTGTATAATCAATAAATATGTGCTGAGAATCTCAATGATGATGACTGAGAAGCTTTAAAAAAAACATTTTAAAAGGACAGGTTTATTAGGAAAAGGAGAGGAGAAGATTCTTGCACAGATATAGGAGGACAGAAAGAGCTGCTGCTGCGTTTGTTGCTTTGGAAAGGGAAGAGGCTTGTGAAGAGAAGCACCTGCATAGTCACAGAAGGGCAGGAGAGCTGCCTGGGAAGCTTCTTGAAGCCATACTCATACTGCCCAGCCCATCTCAAGTGCTTAATACATGTTTATTAGGTGAAAAAAAGGTTTCAGATAATGAGGAAATGATGATGAGGTAACAGAGCCACACTTACTCCATTGAAACCTGGAAGGCATAGAAATTCTGCTAACTTCTCTGTTTCTGTCAACAACTCTTTTTTTATGGTATATCTTCACTACCCATCTCCCCAGCAGCAAATGAAGAACGTGTTCTTTGACAGAGATTGAAAGTAGAGCCCTAAGTCCATCTCTGGGACAGCTGGTGGAGTGCTTGGACCCTCCCCTGTTTCATCCATACTCTTACTGCCAGTGTCAAGTTGTGATTAGGCAGGAGATCAGTGGGGAAATCAGACACATTAGCACAATAGGAAAAGAGAGTCCTATGGCCTCCAGGAGCCAATGACTGAATTATGCTGTGAGAGTATCTTATCTGTTTTCTTAGAGTCAAACATTTGCCATTTTTATCAAATCATCCCTCTTTGATATGACGGACTAGGGAGAGGGTGGTCTCTCAGGCACTGAATGAGATTTTCACAACTGAGCAGTATTATGCACAAATGTGAATAAGTTGGTGTAAATGTTATCTGTAAAAGAATTCCTTTGAATAAATTGTGATGCCAGAATCAGTATAGCATGTTTGCCGATTGAGTACATATTACACAAGATGGATGACATTGTGTTCTTACCAGGGGAGCATCTTGGTGTAACATAATCTATCATACAGATTTGGATATATTGGTAATCAGCTTATTTCACCTATAATACTGGCCTATAATACTATAAAAGACATATTTTGATATTGTTAGCCTTTTGAGTAGATGTCAGACTCTTCCATGAATACCAGTATGCTAAAGAAGTCTCCACTATTTGACCTTCATCTATGTGACTGGTGTTTGAGGCTCTGTGTGGTACATTCTAGGAGAAATAGAATATCCTGAACTGCAAGATAGAACTGTAGCACTAGTCATTGCAAATAGTGAGTTCCCAAGGGTTTTACTTTAGAAGTAGTGGCTCAAATGGAAGCACCACTGTTTGCTGGACAGGCAAGGAGCAATATCTGGGAACTCATGCCAGGACAGCACAAGGTCCTCAGAATTCAGAGAGCACTTGTTCCATGATACCATATGGGAATAAGGGACATTTTCAGGAAAGGGGGCCACTTCTGTATGATGGCATAATTGTAGGAGGTAAAGAAATTAAACAATTTCTTTTCCAGCTTTTGTATCCTTGCTTGGTATATCTTTCACTAATGCCTTTACCCAAACCTTCAGTTAGTGCATTCTTGATTATGTTTAAAGATGCAATAATTTCTAGAATGAGGCTGTAGGCTATAAATACGTATTATCTACATATGAAATATATAGGTCTTCATCATCTCATTCCTTGTTACTTTTTATTATAGCTCACTTCATTTTACCTGCCAACCAATGTGCCTCTTCATGTCTACTGAATTTCTTTATTTCTTTGCTCCTTCCTCCTGTGATTTTGCAGTAGCCCATATCCTACTGATCTTGCATCTACAAAATTATCAATAATCCATTTTTCAAAACAACTCTTTCCTCCCACTGATGTACTAGAAAATAATTTTGATGAGAAAACCAGATGAGGTACCAATCATACTGCCTTCACTTTCCTGATTCAAAATCTCCTGGAATTTTGTTTAGAAAAGATAAATTATATTGTCCAAAATTTGATCTTTTTTCCCTTTCATTTGCCTTTAATTTCTTAGTTTCTTTACTAAAGGGAATGATTTCAATCACCAAAGAAATATGTTTGAGAATTAGAGGTGGACACTAGAGGGGATATATATAATAGTCTGCTGGAGCTGCTTAGCACAGCGGCACCACAGAGTACAGCTTTAGCAACAGAAATGTATTGCTTGACAGCTCTGGAGGTTAGAAGTTCAAGATCAAGGTGTCAGCAGGGTGAGTTCTTTCTAGGGACTAAGTTAAAAGATAAACCGAGACATATTAAAATGACAATAGTTGATTTGAGCAAAAGGAGATTCAAGCCAAACCAGAAGTTCAGAATATTCGCTAATAGGAGTTAAGGGAATGACTTATATAGAGAAAGTGTTAGATGCAAAGAAAGGAAATTATTTGGTCATAGCTGAAATCGTAGGTGGCTATTTGAGACTGATTTTCCTTAACATTTTGATTTTGTGACCAAGAAGCATTTATAGACTCAGAGAGATACCCATGTGAGAGCCCCCACAACCCCTCCTCTCATTGAATGGACTCCTTATTCAATTAATTTAACACCTGTGTTTGAGAAACTAGAAATTAGAGGGGACATATGTAACAGTCTGCTGGAGCTGCTTAACAGAGTGGCACAGCAATCTATTGTTTGATAGCTCTGGAGATTCGAAGTCCTCCAGGTCTCTAGGCCTCCGGGCCTCTTTCCTAGTTTCTGATACTTTGCTGGCATTCGTGGTGATCCTTGATTCGCAGAAGTATCACCTGATCTCTGCCTTTATCCTCACAGGACTTTCTATGTGTATGTTTCCAAATTTTCTCTTTTTATTTATTTTTTTTTAAAGATTTATTTATTTATTTATGCATACAAGCACTGGGGGACAGGCCAGAGGTGTGGGGGGTGAGAAGATTCACCACAGAGAGCAGGGAGCAGAACAGGCAGATCAACAGAAGTACACTGCTGAGGGGAGCAGCGGGCACAGCAGGAGAGGTCTGCCATGCCATGAGGGTCCCCTCCCTGGCCAGCAGCAGGGATTGAACTCGTGGTGCAGTGACTGTGGTCTGCCTCATAGTGCGCTGCTTAACCCACTGTGCCACCAGGGAGGCCCCAGATTTTCTCTTTTTATAAGGACACCAGTTATAACAGATTAGAGCCCACCCTAATGATCTCATTTAACTTAGCTTACCTATATAAAGACTATCACCAATAAGGTTACATATTGAGGTTCTGGAAACTAGCACTTCAAATTAGGAGGTGGTGGTGATGCTGTAACAGTCATTATAGAGGATCACCTTTCCTGTGCTGTCTGTAGCTAGCCTAGGCTGTATCTTGCTTCTTTTAGCACACTTAAGTAGACAATGAGCAATTCTTCCCAGTTTCAGTCTGTCTTTTGACTACATGACAATGGTCTCACTTGGTACCATCCTTGAAAGGGAACTGTCATAACTGGAGAGTGTGAAAATAGGGACTTGATTTCAAAGAACCTGCCCATCATCCCTATGGGAGAACAAAACCTCACTCCACTCTGTACATCCTTGTTCCTGTCCCTCCTCACCTCTCCCCACAACTCCTCCCCAGCTATAACCCCATCTGACATTTTCTTGTGACCCTTTTCAGAAGTCACTCTGGCTTAAGTCACTGCCTGCTGCTTTGCAGAAAGCCAAAGAAGCAGCTTACCCAGTTCTCTTTCTTAAATAGCAAAAGTACTGAGCCTTCCTGCTGTGGACCTTTTGTCCTTCTCAGCCATTAACTCAGAGGAAGACAATCCCCAACTCAGAGACCAGCTTATCTGTGAGTAAAGAGGTCAGTGGGATGAGCTGAAAATGCCACACCTGGGGAGGGGGGTGAGTTTCCATGAGATGGAAAGTAAACCAGAGAGTCTACTGGCAATCCAGAAATTTTTTCTTAAAAAGTTTTGGTTCAGTTTCCCAGCTTGCGGGTGACATTTCTTGTTGGTCTCTCTGTTCAGGGGAGAGAGCACTGGCCTCAGCTTCTGGGAGACTGAAGGGGAAAAGTTGCAAAGCTGAGCAGTGGTTAGGTGGTTGTTTTTGTTTCCTCAAACAAAACTTTTTTGAAAAAGCTAGTACTTTGCTCACAACTACTAAGCCATTTACAATCTTTGTGTTCTGACACCAAAACAAAAGGTACTTTTGCCTCAGGGAAACTTGTAAACTAACTGAATTACTACAGAGACTGGGAAAAGCTTACTGAAAATCATCTCCTAATACTATTGGGTATTAGCCCTTTCAGAAGGGTGATATCTGAGGAAGCAGAAGAACTAAGGAGAAAAAAAAAAAAAAGTGAAATCAATTTTGTTTGACAAGATTTAGCAAATCTTGTGTGTGCTGGGCCTAGCATCCATTTTGAAGTAAAAATGCCTCTTAGCCAGCTGTGATTTAGACTCTCTGAACCCTCAAAGTTTGCTTTTTAAACTTGCCAAATGAGGGAAATAATTCTTGCCTCAAGAGTGACTATTTACTGATATAATACAGAATTACTATAGTTTTGCTTCTATAGGTCACTTGGAAGCATATTTTCCTGCCATTTCAAAAAAACTATCTGAATGTTGTCTTGGTTTAAAGGCAGGAAAGGAATGGACAGGAAGAGAAAGCCAGTCAGAGCAAGAAAAGGAAAGTAGCACATAGTGTGCAGGCATCTGTGTGCAAAACTTCTTATATAGGGAGGACTTCTCTCACTGTGAACCACTGGGCTGCAGGTCAGAGGCTGAGACAACAACCACGCTCTGGCCTCATGCTTCCACCCAGACTCAGTCTCTCCTAATAGTATGTTTCTGTGCATAGAAACATATGCCTGCACATGCGTATTTATAGACTGACAAAGAGGCTTTATTATTGTTCTGGTGTAAAAGTTGAACAAAGGAAACTTTCTTGGGTAATTACAGCTCACTAGTTATTTATTCTTTTTGTAGTATGCTGTAACTACTTCACATATTGTCTTGTCTTCCCACATGAATGAAAGCTAGAGAATTAGTCACTTATTTCTCTTTTATGCACTAAAGCTCCACAAGGCAGTACAGACAGTAGATGTTCAACAAATGTTTCATGAGGGGGCCCTCCCTGGTGGCACAGTGGGTTAAGCAACGCACTATGAAGCAAAACCGCAACCACTGCAGCACGAGTTCAATCCCTGCTGCCGGCTGGGGGGGGTGACCCACATGGCGCAGGCAGACCTCTCCTGCCTGGCCCACTGCTCCCCTCAGCAGTGTGTTTCGGTCAGTCTGCCTGTTCTGCCCCCTGCTCTGTCTGGTGTATTCTTTCACCTCCCAGCACCTGTGGCCTGTACCCCAGTGCTTGTATGCACAAATAAATAAATCTTAAAAAAAAAAAAAAACAAATGTTTCATGAAATGGAATTTCACTCTGGCTATCACAGTTAACTTGAATACAACTAGAAAAGCTGAATTTCACTTTATTATTTTTTTAAATTCATACTGAGGTGCTTTGGTTTTGTAATTCTCACAATGACCCTGTGACATCCTGACAATTTAATGAAGGGGGAACTGAGCTATAGAGAGGTTAGGTAACTTCAAATCAGATAATCCAAATCTGGATTAGGGCAAACAGTCCTGTTTCCAGAAGCCAAAGTAAATCCCCTCTGAAGGATGGTATTCAAAACTTTTACTGCTTTTCATACAGTTATTCAATAACATTTTCCTACCCTTACCTATCAAATCCTCCTGCTGAGATTTGGAAAGGTATCTGGAGAGTCAGAATCCCTGACTTCTAAGTCTGCTTCCTTATTTAGAGGGTGAGACAGGTTTATCCAGCTTTGAAATTCTCTTTTTGTGTGCCACTGAACTCTGGTTCACCCTAACTGTGTTGTCTCCTGTTTAAACCACCTATTGTTCACTTCTTTGATGAAGGAGGGGTTCCTGCCTGAGGACTGTAGGGATGGATGACAGAGGACACCCAACACCAGGCATATACATATGGTCACATATACAGACTCCTGGGAAAGGAAAGCACTGCAGGCCACTGCAGGGCCACCCAGGGCTTACACCTGAGAACAGAATGAATGACCATGGTTGTGGGTGACAGGCTTTACAGGATCAGGAGGGTGAGGTAACCCATTATCCACTGAAAGATGTGACTGGCTTATTTGAAATGTTTGGTGGACTTCTCAGGGATAAGCAAGATTTCAGCCTGGTCCTTTGTAAGGGGGGTGGTTTGACTAGAGACTCTGATATGCAGGAGCAGAGTTGGGGAGGGGAGGAGCAGTGAGGCTATTTTAGGCTCTTCTAGTTTTACCAGTCATTAGGGCAGCACATAATATTGAGCCTACATTTTAGGCTTTACACCATACCTTTCCAAGAGAGGCCATTTCTTTGTGCCAGTGCCCAACTGCTGCCTCTCTCCTCAGTATTCTTGACTTTTCACTCATCCTGACATCACATACTCCTTTCTTACAGTCCTGTGGCTCTAACCAGAGTTTGGGTCCTTATCACCTCTCTTCTGTTGCCATAACATCATGCAGTAGAATTATTTTCCTTCATTTCTCCCCTGGTTGAATCTACTCTTATCTCAGTTGACAAATTAATCTTCACAAATTACCACTTTAACTGTATACTGCTTCCCAGTAGCTCCTCACAACTCTTCAAAGCTCTCTACTGAACCTGTGATTTGGCTTCCCCAAGTTGTGTGAAAATGCAACCATGGGTTAGCACAATGGCAGGCCAACTGAACTAACTGTGATCTGTTGGGACTTGAGAGCCAACAATCTGATTACAGGATGAAAAATTACATATCTGCCTCTACACTGCTACTTTGTAAATATGATCAGATAATAAAATTTAAAAAGCAAAGTCAATGCCAATTTTCTTATTGACATTTTCCTTTTTAATAAAGTAGGTACTATTGGTTCTAAGAATATGCTTCTTGTTTGTCTGAATCAAAAGGAGTTATATTTCATTTTGAATGATTAAAAAAAATGTGGCTGTAACAATTTTCTTTTTTCCTTTTTTTAAAACCCTCCTCCCCCATTTTCTTTTTTCCTGAATTAATCCTTTATAAGATAAGATTGGGGCCCATCATAAAAGTTCTCATTCTTCCAACTACCTTTCTAGATGTGCCACTTGTCACAAGAATCATACAAGATCCCCATCACATATATCCATCACTCAGTTTTTCTGATGACATTTTTAAAAAAAGAGATTCTATTTCTTAGCACAACTTTAGGTTCACAGAAAAATTGAACAATAAGTCCCCACATATTCCTGTCTCCCTACATGCATAATCGCCACTAGGGAGAATCCTGCACTGAACTGGTATTTTTGCTGCGGTTGATGAATCTACATTGATATTCCATCAGCCAAAACCCATAGTTTATGTTAGGGTCACTTTTGGTATTGCATGTTCTATGAATTGGACAAATATACAGTGACAAATATCTTCCATTGTATCAAACAGGATGGATTAAGCCCCCTAAAAATCCTGTGTGGGCCTCCCTAGTGAGCACAACTGTTTGAGTGCTGCACTGTGAAGCATCTGCAGCACTGCAATACTAGTTGGATGCCCAGCCATGGAGGGGACCCACATGGCACAACAGACCTCTCCTGCCTCGCCCCACTGCGCCCCTCAGCAGTGTATTTCAGTCCATCTGCCTGTTTCATTCCCTGCTCTGTCTCTGGTGAATCCTCTCACCTGTCCACGCCTCTGGCCTGTACCCCAGCTCTTGAATGATGAATAAATTTTAAAAAATCCTCTGTTCTCTGTCTGTTCACCCCTTCTGTCCCCCATTCCATAGTAACCACTGATCTTTTTACTCACTTTACAGTTTTGTAGGTAGACTTTTCAGTTTGACTTGTTTTATTAAATGATAGGCACTTAAATTTCTTCCATGTCTTTTAATGACTTGATAGCTTTTTTTTTAATAGCAGTTTACTTATTCACCCACTGAAGAACATCTTAGTTGCTTTCAAATTTCAGTGATTATGCATAAAATTGAACCTGACTGGCTTTTTGCCATGTAAACAAACCTACCTGGGCTGATCAGACCAATGAGACTGTGGTGGAAATTCAATTAATAGCACTATTACTAAGTGCTTCTCTATGGAATTTGTGTCTGAGGAAGATACTTGCTAACTACTCCAAGGCACAGCACTGCATCAGAAAATTCAGATCTGGGCATGTTTCAAGGATACCATATTTCCCTAACAGAAATTACTCAACTGACTGCCACAAACATTTATTGAGAATGTTCATTGTTCACTTGGATGATGATGTGACTAAGATGAAGCTTGAGAGGGGGGCATAGAGTCCATTACTATCCACAATAATAACCATATATTGAACAAGTACTGAGTACACTGTGCTAGGTATAGCACTTAATTCCCATAGTGACCCAGTAAAAACATTTTATAGAACAGGAAACTGAGGGTTAGGCATGTTAAAGGAAAGTCCTCCCAGCTGAACTGCAGAAATTTGAAGAGCAGTAGGACAACCCGAAACTACCCTTGTTCACTTGATGGTGTTGATAGGGAGCCACTTCTTGGATTCAGTGTCCAAGTAATCCTCCCCTCCCTCCTCTCCTCTTTTTTCCTTTCCAGTCAAGGGTAGGATCCAGAATGCAAAGGAAAAACTCCCTGGATTCCACATACACACAAATCACAGAAAGTACATCAGGCCTTATTCTAGCAAGGAACCCGGATATGCTGCTGACAAAGTCTCCCTGAATGAGAGCAAGATGAATACACACATCTGGAGGATCACTACTTAGGAGGGTTAGGGAAGGAGGAAGTCATTCTGGGCCTTTCAGGCAGAAGATTCTGCAGTCTTTGGCTGAACCTGACCCAAGAGTCATTCTGTGACAAGCCATTTAAGATATGCTGACTGAAAAAAAGTGTCAGTAAGGTAAGGAAGAAAAGTCCTTGCAACAAATTTGCAAAAGGCTAAAGCAAAGCAAAAGCAAAGCAAAAAGACAATGAAAATATTAATATAAACACAAAAGCTGATTATTTAACAATAGAAGGTATAATAGGTATCTACTGTCATGGATATATGTCTAACCTACTAGCTACAGGAACACCTGATTAAGCATCATTCCTCATGTAGACCATTCAACCAATTGGTGGTGTTGGTAACACTGGACTTCCCACCTGTAAAAGTCAGTGAGTCCTCTTGAACAGAATAGACACATACATTATAGGTTTTGACTTGTCTTTCCAATACCATTATCCCAGAGCTTCTAGAATGCTTCTTCTACTAACATAGAATCCAGCATCACAAAAAAATCAAGGGATTCACTTTACAGCCAGCGAGGCATGCCATAGGCATATGACCATGGGATCCACTAATCATATTACATACTACTTTAGAAATTGCCAGCCTGAATCATCAATGGAATGAATCGATGCTGGGTGCCAGCTTAGAAAGGACACTATCTTCCAGAATGCAGTATGCACCCTTGAAAAAATGACCACTGAGAAGGGATGTGTCCCCAGTAGGTATAATTCACAGATCCAGGAGTCAAGGGGCCAAGGGAGGGGTAGGAGAAGACAGCACTTACTGTCATTCACAGTGATCCACTCCTGGAATTTATGCTTTTAACTCCTGCAAACCTCCATCTGCAAGTTAGAGGTTCTCAGAGGGAGAAACTCGCCTACCAGGAATCACAGAAAACATCCCACTGAGGATGAGTGCTGCCTGTTCACTGTGGGCTCCTTGAGCAAACAGACCAGCAGGCAAGCAGAGGAATTAGTCTTTTAGTAGGAATGATTTGCCTTGATCAGAGAGAATGGACTGCTTCACACATCAGGGCTGGGTATATTTTGTTTGACTCACAGATAATCCACTGGGTATCTCTGGATTCTTCCCTGCCCAGCTGTGATGATAAATCAAGTCCATCAATTCTGGTATGGAGAGGGCATAGCAACCAGCAATACTGAAACCTCAGGTTAAGTCATGTACAGTATTGTAAACCAATGTTACCTCAATTATAAAATAAAATTTAAAAGTAGACAAAGAAAAATAGACCTCAGAGATGAAGATCCTGATTCTCCAGTAGGCTAGCAGGAGTGCCAGCTGAGGCTGGGGGAAATTGAGAAGGTATAGTAGACAATGAGCACGAAGTTTAGTTTTAGTAACAGATGGAACTATAGTTTGTGTCATTAACCTGATTTTAAGTTTCCTCAGGGAACTGAGGAATCCTGGGAGACAAATTTCTAGTCAGATGAATTTGTTATACTAAGAAGTAGATCTGAACCCATATGAGGTGGACTGTAGTGGACATCATGGTGCACTCCCCAGACTCTCTCCCTAGCCCTGGGCACTCACTCCTCCAGCTGCTGGGTGGTGCTGTTTTCTTGGCCTGGCTCCCAAGAATTGCCCTGGGCTGACGGGAACTCTCTTGCTGTTCCCAGAAGAGTATGCCCCTTGCTGATCAGCCAGCTTCTAGCATTTAGTTAACATGAGGGTCTAAAGGCCTGCCTCCTTGCCTCCTTTTCAGACCTTTCTGGAGAGCTATCCCTTCAGAGCAGAGGCCTCTGTTGTGACTATATCACAGTCCATATCTCCCTTTGTCATCCTGTCCCTGACACTCCCTCACAGATTTGTTCCAGACCTCACATCCCAATAATCCACCTACTTACAAAAAAATGCATCTCACAATCTGTTTCCTAGGAAACCAAAGTTACAATACTGGTGATTGGACTTGTTGGCCACTGATGCCACTAGCTTTTTGTGATAACTAACCATTGCTGCCCTAAGAGGCAAAAGTGAAATTGAGGGGTGGGAATTGCAGAGGTGGCCGGGAAATCTCAGAAATACCCCTTTGCACCTTTGGCTAATAGTGGGATATTTAGGGCAACAGCAGCAGGTGAGAAGCCAGTTCTACAAATTCAGACATTTCTCTCAGGAAACTCAGGAGTGAGTGCCCAAGTCCTGACGTGTTCCTCCTGGAACCTGAAGTCCAAGGGCCCTTCTCCTTTGCTCTTTCACGCAGGTTTTAATGCTGCCTTCATGGGCATCTTTGAGTAGCCTCCTGTTATGCACTCAGCAAAAGGAATGAAAATAAAAATGCTGCTTCCACTCTGCTCTCAAATGTCTCCCCAAAGAGAAACTAAGGGATATTTCTCAAGCAGGATGTGGCTTAACATCTTTCCTTTATGATATATTTTTAGCAGCCCACAGTAAAAGGTAGCTTTATCCAGAAGGAAGTTTTAGCAACCTCAAAATCATTTCTTCACATTTCAATTCTCTTCTACTTTTAAAATGAGTCCTTATATTCTATTAAACACCGATAAGACATTTGGAGCAGACCAGAAATAAAGTTAGCATGACGATGAATGAATCAGATGATATCTCCTTGTGGTTTGGGGACCCAGCACAAGGTGAGAATTGGACTGTGTACATTTTCGCCAGACTTTCCCATTCCCAAATGCAGAGGTCTTTATATTTTAAGGTCAGCATTGGAGTAGAGGTACATGTCAGTAAGAAGAGTAAAGAAATGGTCAGTGAAGGGTCACTGCTGTTTCTCCCCAACCATCATACAAAGGGGAGTGGAGGAAGCAGGCCCATTTGATAGGTTACAAGACACTGGGCTGCTGTGGCCTCTGGCCCTTCCACCCTCCAGGGCCTTCTCTGAGACTCACTCTCCAGGTCACAGAAAACAATGACAGGAGACTGGCACCTGGTTTGTTTAATTCTTTCCTCTCAGCCAGAAAGTAGGGCATTGTGTCAATTGGTGCGCAGAAGGAGATGGCAGGAAGTACTAATTCAGCCAGTCCCTGGATGCCTGTCATACAGGGAAAGACTGATTTGTAAGTTGGGTGTTTTCTTCACCACCTGAGAAGATTCAGGTCACTAAAGGTCTGTTTACCACAAGATGCATCAATGCAATGTCCCATTGACTGAACAGTCAATTTCCTGATGAACAGGTAACAGTTCTTTTCTCTTGCAAAGGCTGAGTTATCAATCGTGCTTCTCCTCCAGCAGATGATTACTCAAGGTTGGAAGATAATTGCTCAAGGAATAAGAACAAGTAGCTTGGAGCCTCGCTCTGCTCCTTATCTTCTTCCCCAAACCTGACCCTCCTTTCTTCTTTCCCTAGCATCATTCTCTGACCCCTTTCTCAGAAGCTAGGATGAAAATTTTTTCAGAAAATTTAGAAACCTTCTTTTATAAGGCTAGCCCTGCTGAAAAGCTCCTTTGCACCATGACCTATGTGCACTAACAGAAGCAGGATGTGGTGATGATGAGAAACCCCACCACACACTCTCAACATGTGCTGGATGGCGTAACCTAGGCAGCAAGTTCACACACCCACGCTGCTTTCACCAGCTCACTCCCAGGTTTGGATAACCTTGCTCCCCACCCCTGCCACAGGAGACATGATCTACTGCAGTCCAGAACGCTTTCTTTTATTTTCATTGAAAAACTGTTTAAACCTGAGGATTGTTGCAATCTGACATGTTCCCCCTCAGATTCAGAAAGCGTTCTGGCTCAACAGGAGGACACAGGGCTGTGGGTCACCATAGCATAGGCATTTTCTTGAATATTTTTCTGTACCTTTATCTTGTTTGCATGTCCTTCTCTCAGAAGCCTTTCCACTGCCTTCACATCCTGCAGTCTCTTTCAGTCCTGTATTTTCATCTGCTGACCTATGGAAGAGATGAAACTATTGCCGCTGTAGTGGAATGAGCTGGCAAGGGATCACTTTATGATTAGATTGTTTCTAGAAAAATCTCTCTACCTTGACAAACTTGTGTGTGATAACCTAGGATAGAAAAAAGCTCCACCTTTTGGTGTGATACATATAATGGTAAAAGCATGTAGAAGCAGCATAAAGGAAAAATTAAAATATCCCCTTTCCCCCCTCTAGTCTTTATTTTTTTTCTTTGAAGAAAGTAGTCAGGAACCCCCAAACAGCAGGCATTTGAGTGAGAAGTTGAAACACAACCCAAAATACTGTTAGGGTTAGGGCAGTATGGAGATGGGCCCTGGAGTCAAATACAGATGTCAGGTTTTGCTCCTTGCTAGCTGCGGGATCTTGGGAAAATTACTTCATCTATCTGTGCTGGGATTTCCTCATCTATAAAAGAGAAACAAAAGTACCTATTTTGCAAATTTGTAAGGATTGCATAAGTTAACATGTATGAAGCTCTTAGCACAGTGCTCTTAGCACAGTCCCTTGTGTATATTAAGTGCTCAATAAACATTACTTAGTGACAATTTTATAACACTTGCTTTTATCCTTCTGGTAAAAGTAATATTTTCACCTATCAAGGTAGATATAAAAGCAGATGAAAAACAAAACCCAAGAGATGGGATGAATGAGGAAAAGAAAAAAACATGGGGCTAGAAGAGTGAAGGAAGGGGGAAAGCAGAGGCACAGCACTGGGGCAAATGGTGGTATCTTCCAAGTAGGTCTGTGGGTCAAGAGAAAGCCTTCCCCCTGAAAAGGAGTCAGTTGTGGTCCAAAGAAGATGCATTGCAGGGTCTCACAGGAACCAAATGAGACCATTAACAGGGTTTCTGAGAAGACTGAGAAGCTCTAAGGTCACAGTGTGGAGGAGACACCCTGCAATGTTATAGGAGATATGCAGCATCAACAGTGCATACAGGAAAGTCAGTGCATACATCTAAATCTGTTTTTACATAGGCTACTATAGAATAGGCAGAATTTTCTGGTGATAAAATTTCTTAATGTAAAAATGAACCAAAAGCTTCTATCTAGCCTTTACTATATTTGAGGATGCTGGGCAGGGAGAACTGTTATTTGTCTATTCTTCTGTATAACTGATTGCCTAGATGGGGGTGCCACTGACCGGTGAAGTTCCAGGTGAACAAGCAAGGAGGGAACAGACAAGCTAAGCAGAGGGAAGACTGTATGAAAATCCAAATGTGAAGAACAGCATGGTTTGTGTGGACCACAGCAGTGATAGGTTGTTACCTGAGCATAAAGTGCAGAAGGCGATGATACGGAGAACTAGGGCTGGGGAGGACAATGTGTCTTGCCTGGGTACTTGACCATTATCTTTCTAAATTGTGAGAAATCACTGAATGTTGTTGAGCAAAGAAATGTCAGCTTAGAAACATACTGGAGAATGATTTAAAAAGGGCTGTGATTGAACAGTGGGAAAAATACCTGAGACCTACTGTAATTGTTCAAGCAAGACTGTGAAGGCCTCGCTAGTGCAGAAGGAGGGTGATTTACATTGTGGAAGTGAAGCCAGAAGGAAAAGGGATACTCCTTGGGTGCTGGTTTCAGTGATTGAAGGCATGATGGTGATTTGAAAGCCAGAATATGTACAGTAGGAAATATGACTTCCTTTTTGGTTCTAGGATGGAGAGGAGGGACTGAGCGTCTAGGGGAAGATGTGCATATATACACAAAGGAGTAGAGTTAGTGAAAGACTTTCCGACACTAAATGGAAAAGACATTTAGTTTATCTTCTGTTTTATGTTATCTTTGCCACCTCTCTTCTTCTTTAAAGAGGGAATATTTAAAGAGACTCCAAAGACAGAATATAAGACTAATATTTACTAAGTGCTTCCCTTGTTGCATCTTTGGATGGTTGAGTACTTTGCTTATATTGGCTCATTTTGTCCTTAAAACAGTTTCATGAAATGAATATTATCATTTCTAGTTTATAGATGAGCAATTTGAGAGTCAAAGGGATTAAGTAATATGCTAAAAGCCTCACATTTAATAATGATAGAGCTGATAGCATTCGTAAAGAATAGAGAAAATTTCAGGAAAGAATTTTTCATTGTTCCAATTTCTGGGGTGGGGAAGATAGGCTGATAAGAAATTTGGATGAACAGGGCCTCCCTGGTGGCGCAGTGGGTTAAGCAACGCACTGTGAAGCAAACCGCAGCCACTGCAGCACGAGTTCGAGCCCTGCTGCCAGCCAGGCGAGGGACCCA